>JAJLSF010000047.1:0-31239 GCA_030567395.1 Citeromyces hawaiiensis
ATATAGACTTAGGTATATGCGAGCAATCTTGTCCACTCTGGTGGCTTAAATTCCTAATGAAAGTTTATACGCCATACGTAATATGTGGAGATGTCATATGTCATCATTATCCACATCTGGTTGCGAAATGGCACTTTTCGAGGATGTGTATACAACGCGAGAAGGAGCCCGTTCAAGCGGCAAGATGATGTTTTATGGGACCTCTGCCTCGATGAATCACGTCTTATAGATGATGCCTCTATTTTTTTCAGCGAGCACTTTGAGCTTGATGGAACAACGACCTTCTTTATGGCTCTCATTCAGTACGATTTTGAGGGACACAAACAGTTTTTTGAAAAATAGTTTGACCTGAGGCTGTCGATATATTTGTCTTCCTTGCTTTGAGATTGCTGGACATGAAAGGTGAGATCAAAGGCGAAACTGGCGATAGTTCAGCGACATTCATCTCCATGAGTAAAACTGGTACGTCTAAATCGCCGGTTTTGGACGTCTGTGGGGCTTACCCAGCTATCTGAAATGCTGTTTTGGTAATCTATTTCGTTGGATAGTTCGCAATGCATCTTCTGAAGTTGCCATGCTGATAAAAACCCTTGCGTCCTTCTTTGAAAGATGTTCAGCGATTTTTTTCAACATTTCCATTAGGTCATCGCGGTCTCTGCCCATCATCTCTATCTAATGGAGGACCTATATCGGACACTGTAGGTACACACATTGATCCGCGTGCAGCGAGGAATAATGCTGGCAGAGAATTCTTCACCGATACGGCGCGGGAGGTCACTCTTTCTATAGTCCACTCGTCGTTATGGGCAATAGTCATGCAACGCGAAATACCTTCCGATTGATATTCTACGGTGCTTTGTAGATATTACAAGATGTAAATCATTCTAGTAACACAATGGGATATCTCAATCACTAGAAGCATCTCAGTGGCTCAAAGTGACATGCTTACTGAAGGCAAACTGGAAGAACCGGCGCCTTGATAATCATTTTTACGTTTCTGAAAAGTAGATGTAAGCCGGTGTTGCCTATCGAAAGGGCCTAACTGTGAGGGTACCTGCGTATGCCGTCTTTTAAAGAGTCGCAAGTCTCAATCAATCGCCGAGTATATTATGATCAGGGACCGAAATCAAAGAGATTATTAACTCACTCAAGTCAAAGTGTCGCAGTCAGGAAGGTCTCAGTCAGAAAGTACTCAGTCAGAAAGTAAGAAAGTACTCAGGTAGTGTCAGGAAACAGCTCATCCAAAAAATGGCTTCGTGTCCAATCGCCCAGATTCAGTGCTCTACTGCTTACAGCGCCTCCACAAATGAAACCTCAATTCAATACAGTCAAACAAGTTTAGACTTGAGCTCATTCGCAAATTCACCGAGTTTGTCCATATTGGCAGAGCTCGCTGGCCAGCCGACAACAAGTCCGGTCTTTTCGTCTCTTTTCGGAATCAAATGGAAGTGCACGTGATTAACCACTTGATGCGCAATCTTGCCATTGTTCTGTAGCACATTGTACCCGGGTCCGTCAAGGCCCTTAACTTCCAAGTCCAACGCCTTCACCAGTTTCTTGGTAACAGGCAAAACCTCAGCGAGATAGTCATCGGGAATGTCGTGAAGCTTTTCGCCGTGGTATTTGGGGATCACCAAAATGTGGCCCTTTGAAAGAGGCTCGATATCGAGGAATGAGTACACTTTTGAGGTTTCGATCAATTTGAATGAAGGAATCTCCCCTTTGTTGTTAGAGCACAATTACGCAACCAACTTACCCTTGATGATTTTGCAGAAAATACAAGATGCTTCAGAAGCCATTTTACTTGCCATGAAATAATGATATTAAATATAAATATATAACTGTTCGAACCGAAATACTATGGACCGTCCAACTTGTCTCTTACTGTGCTTCTGATCCTCCGATTTATTAAATATCTTCACTGTCTATTTCCTCTCTGTTAAAGCTTTGTTTTGGAAAGATGGCGTATGCACGTCGACCTTCTGTTATCCACTTAGATGTCTCCCAAGGTCCCTTTGAGCCATTTTGTCGTTTTGCACGCAAGTAGTTGCATAGGTATAAAAAGAGGTCCACAGAGTACATATGTGTCGTTCTCTTTTTGTTCACGAATCACTTTCCATCGAACTGGTCAGAAAGGTTATCGACACATAAATATGACTTATGATAAAGGCTGCTCATGACGGAGGCTTTTACGAACGATAGGTGCTCAGAGAGTAATCCTGGTCAGGTCCCAGCGGCTTACCCACTTTTCTTCTACCCTGCTTTAAGAGAGTCTGCAAAGATGTTGACCCTACTGGATAATTAACATGCCATGTCTCGCTGTGTAATTTCAGTCACCTTTGATAGAAATTGCTTGGCGATAGTTTGGTGTAGTACTCCTCCATATCTCTTTTGCTACCTAAATTCATTGTAGATGTGTTTTATGCTTTTTCCACCAACTACAACGGATATCCAACGCGAATGGGATACCTAGTCAGTAAGCAATGCATGGTTGCATTGAGTGACCCGATCATTAGGTGGTAGAATTCCAGTGTACCGGTCATTTGTGAAAGCTACATTCAGAGTGCCAGTGCAATCAGTCGTTGTGTAGTCGCGGTGGCTTAGCATACCTGAGATGATCGGCCATCTGAACTTCACAGCATATCTGCGGTGGAGACTGTGTCGATCGATTCCAGTCTGTCTGGTTTGGTTGTCACCCAGTGCTTAAAGGGTGGTTGAGATATCTCAAATTGACGGGATTCAGTAATCGTGAGACTACGTCCTTGTACCTCACTTGCGGTTATCCTGGGGAATTAGCGGATTTTGTATGCGGTTTCATGATCTTGACTAGGTTGTGCCATGCCGATATGTGTGCCCCGAGATTCACAGGCGACCATAAGTGGGCAAAATCATGCACTTGCCGATGTTACCCATTGTGGGGGACGTTTTAGCTGCTCATATATGCGTTGCACTTCTTTTCTCTGCCTGTGTCGCAACTATTTGATCAATAATAGCCTCTGTTCTTTTGCCCAATAGTCGGTCTCTGCCGCTCCTTCTTTGAAGGTTGTTAGACTTGAAAAGAGTGGCGGTATCATAAAACCAGAAGAACTATACTAGGCTGAGCACGTTGGGTGATTCAGCGGTTTTCTCAACCTCTGCGTGTTTTTCACCAGCGAAAGCACACACTGCTCTTTATGATTTTCGGGTTAATGAAAGGGTTCAATAAAGTGCTTTCAGACAATTGTAGCGTCATTCAAAAGTACCCGAAATACTCAAACGTTCATCAAGATTATTCAGCGGATCACTATATTAAGGGTCCTCAGATCCGGGTCTATATCAGCGTTCTGGGCTAAGGTCAAGCCGGATCTAAGACAAAAAATCAGATATTTTGTACTTAAAAATCAAGTTTCAAATCAAATTAATGAGACTCGAACTATTTGAAGTTTCGCCAATAATATCTTGTGACCCTAACACTATATTTGTATCATCCATTTCTTTCATACATCACCGTTTCAGACGAATAAACCCGCAATATTCAAAGAGCATCTGCTCAAAAAGCTGTATCGCCATGTTGGTAACTTGACTGCTCCCTCTTATGGATGAGATAAAATCAAAGCTGTTCTTGGTTCTGTAGAGCTAGGCTACCAGATGCATACTCACCAGTCCCTATACAATACATCCTTTTCACATTTTCGCGTTGTCTCAGTATAAACAAGTAAATCACACGGATGACCTCCAATGCATAAGTCAAATCACAGAATCAGCCACTCAAAGGCCCACCATCGAGCTAAAACTTCTCAGCCCCATGCTAGTAATCATGGAAAACCCCTGCGCACCAAAGGGGAAATAGCTCAAGGTGTAGTACAAGACCGCAAACACCTCAATTGCCCCTGTAATCAGCGTAAGAATGGTGGACTTGAGAATAGTGGCACAGTATATAGTGCTGAATATACTGGAAAAGAACACTATGGTGAACGGTAGCCTCTCGCGCGAAACGAGATGCTTAAAATAATCTACAGGGCCTTGTAAGCATCCGAACGAAAGCACAAACATAAGTGATCCCAGCGTCCAGAGCATGGCAAACTTTCTTGGCTTTAAAGAGAGAACGGGAAACAAAAAAATACCGAGCGTAAAACATAACACCGAGCCAGCGATGAATAGGAAAAACAAGCAGAGTCTCTCGAAACGGCTGAGTTTGAACCAGGACGGTTCCTGGAATGAATCATTTTCGAGATCTTGGTTCGTCAGAGGAAGCCGATTGTACACTTCGCTGTAACGTGATGTTACATTCTCCGAGACCGAGCTGAAAAAAGACTGCGCCTTGTTCTGGAAACTGTTTTCGCCTGGCATTTTAAAGCCCCAGTTTGGAAGATTGGTATCGTTGTTCATGGTGCAGGGATATTCCCAGCCCCAGTGATGTCTGGAGGCAATGCTGGCCGGCCTCTTATTGTAGTACCAAAATCCCATTACTTTATCTCTGAAACCCTCACACATCCTCCCATTCTATAGCTCGTCGCACCTCGCCGCACTAGCTCTCCTTGAAATCATCCCATACATCATTCGACGACTGAGTCCCCACGTCGTTAGGTGCAAACTCGTACTCCCTCTTAGCGTTCGTTATACCGTTGATAACATTGGTCGGCGTTGTGGAGTTTGCGTACCCACGCGACGTACTAGAAGAACGATCAAACTCTCCGCTTTGAGGGAACCCCATCGACGGGTTGTCCGTACGCAAAGCTGCGGAATCTTCCTCCTTGACGAAACCTTGCGAGGGGAAATCGCTAATCTTTTCCTCCAAAAATGCAATCTTGTCATCTTGGCTTAGAAGAATCTTCTGAAGCCGCGTTATGTACTCTACCGTCTTGTTGAGAATGACGCTTTTGTTTGCCTTTGTTTCTTTGCTTTCTGTAAACTCTTCGTTATCAAACAACATGCTCGGCGGAACAAGCATACCTAGTTCTTTTATTCTTTCCTTGATCAAATCTCTCCGCCGCCTTTCCACGGCATTGTGGAACTCTCTACGACGTCGAAGTTTTTCCTCTTTCGAAAGTGGGGCCTTGGCATTCAAGTACATCCCATTCGGGGCCGCTGGCATTGACGAAGGAGAGTTTGCTGCCAACTGAGACGGCTGAAAAGAGGGAGATTTGAGAAATGAATCGCTATAACTGTTACCAAAAGAAGAGCCCGACAAGTCGTGGTCGTTGAAACCTGAAGGAGATGTTATCCTGTTGAAAGAAGAGCCCAAAAGTTGGTTACAGGAAGGCCCACTTATAGACCCTCTTTGCTGGCGTTGTTGGGAACTGCTTCCCATCCTAGGTGGTTGTGATGGTCTTAATTTGGGTGAGAAATATGTAGAGCTTAACCTTCCAGAAAAGCTATTTCCTCCCCTGTTCATACTTAGGGGATTATTTACCAAAGAATTTTGCCTCATCTCTGAGAAATTCGGCACAGGGGCCGATTCAAAGCTGTCAAGGGGGTTGAAAAAATCACCATCGCCCACAGCGGGAGGTACCGTGTCTTGGAAAAAGTTTATCTCTTCCAGATTTTCCGGAGAGGTGGTTTCGCGTTCTCCAATTTCTTTGGTTTCATAGCTCTCCTCTGGATTCTGGATTAAAGTGGAAAAATTGTCCAAAGGGTCAAAGTGGAAGTCAGAGTTGGAAAATTTGGTAAAGTCTTCCGATATGGATAAACGATTTTTTTCATCGGGCTGATTCTCCGAAATGCTCTCGAAAAATTGATCGTAATATGACTGTTCCATGCCTAGTTGAGAATAAGTTTTGTCTTGACGTTTAATCGAAGTGTATTTGGATTTTCTCTATCTGTCTTATTGCTGACATAATCATATGCACGAGTGGTGTCTGGGTGCTATTGTATATCGTGTAACGCACTTCTTGGCAGGTTTTTTTTATAAGCGTAGCTTTGGTAATGAAATGGAAAGAGCGAAAAATACTTAAATGAGGCATGCCGTCGCCTAGCTTATGGGGGGTGACGCTTTGTACATTGCCTCCGTGAACACATAACAGGTGTACGCGTATCTAGCTGATGAACTACACGGGTCACGCGATTCGCACAATAACCTCGCATAAGCTCGCCTTATCTCACTTTACCTCACCTCCTATTGCCTCTATGTAGTTGTTGTCACTTAGAGAAGCAGGCCAAATACTAAAGCAAACAACACCATCTTCCTCCTTCCCCCGAAGGAAACAATCAGCTGCACTTGAAAGGCGGCGACAATTGAAAAAGAAGGCAAACCAACCTTTATTGTTCATTCGAGTCTATGTCATCTCAGCGTCAAAATCAGGTGTCCCCGATCAATCGATTGCAACATGTATCTCACAATCATGATTATGAAAAGGGTACAGGGCCACGTTCCGCTTCCTCTCATATCCTCCAATTAGCTAATACCACAGCCTCTACTGCTCTTCCAGTTTATTTGGCCGGTGGGACCATCAAATTTCAGCTTTGGAAGCATTATACACGCCTTCTCGGTCAGCTTCCTATACATGTAAGCAGGCTCTCCGCGGGATGCCAAACCTTGAATGCCTTGATTTTGCAGAGGGGTTTTGAACCGGTGTCCTGTTTTGTCTGCATGTTTGTCAGGAGTCGGCGAACGGTTTGAAATACCGAGTCTTTAGACATGTACGTGGATTTGCTACTTCGTAAAGGGAATGCAAAAAGCCCTCCTCCTGATGAGGACTCCGAAACTCAAATAGAAGATTAATATCCTCCGATTTTCTCTGCCATCCTATTGAGAACTAGAAAGCTCCTTTGGCTTTCGCTTCTTTTCTGTTGACGACTTTCATTGTTGTTGGGACAAACTTTCTGGTGAAGCCATTTCGTCATCCATTCATGAAAGTGCAAATAGTTCACGTCGCTGTATAAATAGCGTACATATGCTGCATGACAATAAGTGATCCCAATAGGCCTCAGTGTCAATTAATATATGTCCTGGCATTTAATCGAGATTACATTCGGAAGACTCTTTCACCTTCCTACTTTTCTTCCCAACCAGACATCATCGTCAGCATATTGCTCGGCAGTAAAAGGACCACTCTCGAGCTTATATAGGCGTGCTTGTCGTTTCTTCCTCTCACGTCTGTTGTACTTATTTGAAATTGGCGCGTGGTAAGTACCTTGGCATTGCTTAGAGAGTATTTTCTAGTTGATAAAAGTTTCATAAAAGAGTAGCTACATTTTTGGCTTTTTAACCTCATGGTTTTTTCAGGCAAAGCACACCTTCTCAAACGTTTCTAGTGGTACCTAAATCAATACTAGTGGCTCTTTGCGAGACGGTTGTCCTAGGCGTCTAAAAAACATAACCAGCAACCGTTTACGGCTACAACTCTCTGATGTTCAAAATATATATATTCAAACCGCATCGAAAGATAGTACTGATGCAATACATAACTCTATAACACATGACGAAAAACTGGAACTGAAGGAGCCTTTCTAGGCTGCTTGTTGAACATGGCAGATCTCGAGTTTTTCGGCCGCGATATTCTCACATCAAAGTACTCCTCGTCAACTCGAAGGGTATCCTCTAGAGTGCATATCTGGTACCTGCCGTTGTATACTCTCAGATCATGCGGTCTTTCTCCAAGATTCCTCAATGACCTAGTCCCTTTGATTTTCTTTGAGCGTGAGCTCATGATAGAATCGTCGTCTCTTTCGCCCTTTTTGAAACAGCGTGGAAGGAACTCCAGGATGCTGCTCAGAGAGGCGTTGGAGCTGGAAGAGCGTAGACTGGGGTTTTTTGAGCTGATAGACGTACCA
The DNA here is from genome assembly GCA_030567395.1 of Citeromyces hawaiiensis. NCBI lineage: Eukaryota > Fungi > Ascomycota > Pichiomycetes > Pichiales > Pichiaceae > Citeromyces > Citeromyces hawaiiensis. The sequence goes on from JAJLSF010000047.1 coordinate 7,753, forward strand.
CAAGACTCTTCCTGCTTGGGAAGTCCAAAGTGAGAAAGCCGTTTAAGTGCTGACATAGCTTTCAAACCACCACTTTGGAGACGAACCCCTTTAGGCAGGGAAATTCCATCCATTGCTTTTTGAGGCAAAAAAGAAATAAGTTGAGCCTGTTTTAAAACATCGACAAACTACCGCTTATGTATGTATACATTTTGATGCATTTATCTACAAGTTACGATCCATCATCAGAGTTGACGCATCACACCGTTGAAAAAAGGCGTGCGCTGACCAATGCTCCAATGGCATACGCTTTGGATAACAGACCGCGAGAAGAGCGTGATTTTAAAGAGTTTTACGCGGATCTCGATGAGAAGGAGCCTCTTCCGATATTTGTGCGGTCGAGCGAAATAGAACGGTCTACTGACAACTCACAGCACATGCATGCAGATAATAAGGGGACTGCATCTTTTCGAGAGATACATTCTATAGACGCGTCATCGCATAAAATTCCGAAAAACGTGGTTCAATTTGGCTATTCCAGTAGCAGGCCCAAGCTGTCACTGACATTTTCCAAAAATGCAACCTCCAATGGCTTTGTAGAGAATGATCTGTTGGAAAATGACAAGTTCCAGGTTCTTTATGATATGGATGAGCAAGATCTTTACTACCTGTCGGCTATCAATCAAGATAGACGTACAAGGCACCTTAATGAGATATCGAGCGAGCTGCTAGAGGTGATTATGACTTTTCTGGAAATAGAATGGTATCGTTTGGAGAAATATCTTCCTCCAAAGGCCAAGAACAAGTCCTTGGATAGCCAGGAGATGATACAGCAGGCCACAAAAGAGTTTCTGATATATGGTTCTGACGATGGAACTGGCAATACCGGTGAAGAAGAACAGTGTTGTGCAGTATGCTACGAGAACGAATGCGACAATTCCAATGCCATAATATTCTGCGACGGATGCAATATTGCGGTCCATCAGGAGTGTTACGGGGTAGCCTTCATACCTGAAGGATCGTGGCTCTGCAGGCGATGTCTTATAACGAGAAACCAGAGACAACAGTGTCTTTTCTGTCCCAGTACTACGGGGGCATTTAAACAATGCGATAACGGATTTTGGGGCCATGTTTTATGCTGCTTGTGGATTAGCGAATTATATTTCGCCAACCCTATCTACATGGAGCCAATAGAAGGACTTACAGCCGTTCCTAAAAGTCGATGGAAATTGCAGTGCTACATATGCAAACAGAAAGTGGGGGCTTGTATACAATGCTGCAACAAGAACTGCTTTGTGGCTTATCACGTGACATGTGCTCGGAGATCGGGGTTGTACTTGGGAATGGAGCATGGAGTACAAGGAGCACTTAACGACGCCAGTTCCTTGGTGAGCTACTGCGACAGGCACTCTCCTAGTGACTGGCTTGAAACGCATGACACGAAGAGCGGGGTGGGAAAAACCAGATTGTATTTTGCCACAGTGGGGGATATCAGTAACAAGAGCAAAGAGATCAAGCTAAAACTTTCTCAATCAAAAAGGGAAAATCTTAAGAAGAATAAAAACAGTTTTTTCCAGTGGAAAACGAAAAATGATACTCCTATAGCTCCGGAGCTGTTCGCTACTCGGATGACAAATTTTTTCCAAAGTCATCACGTAAAGGTAGACAATGCGAAGGAAATTGTCTATGAACTGTGTGCTTACTGGTCCTTGAAGCGGGAGCTGAAAAAGGGGGCGCCATTAGTCAAAAGACTCGACACTACTCCATATGGTCTTTTGCGAGACGATGAAATAAGTGAAAGACTTATTTCTCTCGAGGTGCTGAGCCGTGACGTTTCCAAGTTGATTGAGATGGCCACGCTTTGTGAAAAGAGGGCAAATCTGAGTAGCGATGTAAACGAAGCAAAGCTCAAGTCGATGGATCTTGTGTACTTTCCTGGTGCTTTCATCGTGCGGGATATTGCTGAGAGGCTGGTCAAGCTCGATAAAAGTGTGGTGATGAAACTGAATGTGAAGGGAGCAGATATGTTTCGAGGTATCGTGAAACGAGCTAATGGGTATGGGTACACCAGTGTTGGTGACTTTATAGACGATTACGATAATGCGTGTGCTCAGCTGGCTGTATCGGCAAAGGCCAACTCTGCTGTTCGCAATACGCTAAAGAAGTGGAGAAAAGAGAGGGCGATTTTTGACCGGGCGCGTTCCTTTAAGCAGGGCCCGGAGTTTGCGAGCTCGCTATCGAGGGAGTTTGAAGTGGACGGGCTCGATGTCAAGGCTCGACGGTGGCAAGGTCAAGATCTAGGCGGCGAGCTGACGGATGTTGAGGTGTTGGAGGTGGAGTTGAAGAAAATGAATTCGGAGCGGGAGCAAAATACGGAGAGGGAGCAGAATTTGGTGGATAACAATAAGAAGTTACAAAGAGATAGGAAGCCGAGGAGAAAGGTGAATGAACCGTTGCGCGACTCAAACAAAGTGACTCAAAAGAATGTGGTTGAAAGACAATTACGGACAACCAGAAGCTCTGAGAAAAAAGATGAGATACCGACCGGGAATATTAATCGGAGGCCGAAGAATGCTGACGAGCGATCTAAAAGAAGTCGTCCCAAGAATATGAACGGTATTTCGAAAATTCCTCCAAAACTCGCAAGGAAGGCTAAAGCGAAGAAACCGAAAAATGTTGCAACGGTGGCAAAACCCCCAAAACTGAAACAAAAGCGGCCACAAAAAGTTACAAAACCCTCCAAACAAAAGCAGCCAGAAAAGGCGACAAAACAAAAGGATAAGCCAGCACCGAAGAAGGTGTTAAAGGCTCAAACGAATGGAAAAAGAGCTGGGGCAAAAAGTATCAAGATGAAACAGCAGACATCGAGCCAGAGAAATGTCATGCCATTGGAAATGCAAAAGAGAAAACCCGACACTGTTTTAGCCAAGCGTTTTTCCAAGCGACTGAGATCCTCGTAGTTAGATAGCTGGCTTTGATTTCCCTACTGCTAGCTTCTCAGGGATATTACTCAGGAAGCGTCGCTGATTGGGCTTGGATCGTGGGTAACAAGGATTTCTCTTTGAGTCGTTATCAGGCAACAATGTTTGATGGTCAAAGTGTAGTTTGATCAGAACCCTGTCCTTGTTTTGGCAGGCACTCTAATTCAAGCTGCTCCCCGGTCAAGAGCAAAAAAGTGCATTTTATTGTCACTGATGATGTAAAGCCTTATTGCTTAGTCTTGGGAAACTTTCAATGAGAATGCCTCCTCAAGATGCGAGTTTCACCGCACTCGAAATCACCGAAAATGATCCAAAGGCTTTCTTGATTGATCAAGATATTCTTACAGGGTGCATAAAACTCAGGTCGGGGTACAGACCTCTTATTTTCACCCTTAGCTACAGATGAAGGCAACAAAGAATAACTTTCAAAAATTAAATGAGTTGGTGAGCTTGATCCTCTTTTAGCTGAGAAACCACTCGACTGTCTCTGAAATGGGCTCCACGCAAGACGAAAAAATCATCATTTTTTGAGTCGAACAAGCTCAGCTACTTCCTGGAGCGTGTACCAGCAAGTCCTTGTGGGAGTTATAGTTTCAAGGTTGCCGTTCATTCTAGGAGAAATACGGCTTATAGCTTATTCAGGAGTACAGCTTGCTCATGCTTTGGAGGTGATGAAGGTTTATTTATAGGAATTACAACCTTTTTTTTTTCCTTCAGTTGACACTGTCATTAACTTACAAGTTTCGCTTTGTAACTACTCCTTTTCTATCCTTCGATGTAGTTTGCCATATTTGCTGCGTGATCCTTCTTCCATCAAACATAGGCTGCACATTTCGTTCCAAAGTTTATGAGCTACATTGAAACAAGACGCGTGTCTACTGTACATTGCATGAAGACATCCTAGGATAGTGATGTGAACACCTGGTAATGAACGATGAATAGAAATAGCCGTTTTCACATCTCTCCCAATATGTGGACCTTTTGATATGAGAGCCAGTTGGGGCGGCGGGCTTATCACATACAGTAAGATACTAAACAGCATATGTTCTATAAACGCTGTGATGCCTTGTGCTTTGGTCTGTTTATCAGAAAGTGTCAACGTTTTTTGTCACTCTCCTTTTGCGACGTTGCATCTGTAGATAACACCTTCTTTTCACCGATCCGCAAATGGCTTCATTGAATTGGTGACATCCGAACGACTATTTTGACCGCCGCCGTCCAAGTTACCGGTTTTGGAAGGGAGAATCAGAAGTGAGCTCCGCCGTTGTACTATTCGGATCTGGGATTTAAATTAGAACAGCGAGCCACAAACTGGTACTTTTCATTTCTGTAGTTAAACCTGATTCATCCTATTATTGACTTATCCTTGCAACTGCCCTCCAAAACATAGGGGGCGCATATAGTCTTTCTCTGCTGATGCGAACATAAGCCGGAGGACAAGTTTTTAAATTCGCAAAGACGTCGTTCAGCTTAAACTCACTTTCTGAGACAGTAACTTGGTGATTGTGGAAGTTGATCTTAAAAGACCCTCAACATCAGCATACTTCACTGTCTGGAGAGCAGCAGAAGCTTCCGCAAATTTTGCTTTCAACGCCAGCGTCTCCATATATCCATAAAAGCGTCTTGGATGAGGGGTCATCTTCGCCAGAGGTGTCAAGTATTTACTAAAGGAATTCCTACAGGGCAAACAAAACTCATACGGCTCCCTCTAACCGTGCTTTAAAGTTGAGGGTATATTGGTAAGTAGCTCTTTGAAAGGCCGTGGAGGAAGCGTTTGCTTGATACGGTATATCAGGTATTTACGTATTCTCAGCGACACGAAAAAGTCTCTTCTATATAAAAGAGATGTATTGTCCCCGATTCAAAAAGCTCCTAAGTTTACGCTTTGGCCGCACATCCCTGCACCATGGGTGGATCTATCAGAAGGATCAATGAGAGCTGCAATTTCTTAGCTGTAAACCCAAATGGCGAGGAAATCTCACTCTACTGTGAAGATCTCAATGAGGAGGAGTTGCTGGTAAAAGCCGCCAATGTAGGGGGGTTCGACAATATCCAATGTTTTGGGTACTCGCAACAGGATTTAACTGCTGTTGGACAAATCAACGGAACCACCTGCGTTTTCGATATCAGGAGCCCTTCAATCTTGAAATTGCGACCGAAACAAAGTCGCCCCTGCAACGATCTCTCCTTCAACACAACCGGTTTGCTGGCTCTCGGGTTCGACAAGGGAAGACAGGATAGTAGTTTGCAAATATGGGACGTTGGTCACTATTCCAACACGGGGAAAAACGAGCACATCTCCAAGCCGTACTTGAGCTATATTCAGAACGAGGTGATACTATCCACAGAGTTCCACTCACAAGATCCACACTCTCTGTTAGCAGGAAGCTACAAGTTTCTCAGGGGGATCGATACAAGGGTAGCTCAGCCTGCTTTCCAGGTGGCGAGTAGATGGACTTCTGGAATTCGGTTTGATCCGTTGTCCAATAACTACTTTGCCTCACATGGGGAAGACGGTACTCTGGCTATCTGGGACTATAGAAAGCTTGCAGGATCTGGAGCTCCACTTCTCACTTTCCCCAAACTACTGGACGACTCCAGAAAGGGAGGCACCTCTTGCTTCAGGTACTCCAGTGCTCGTGGTGGAGAGTTTGCCGCTCTTTTTAATGGGGAACTCATAAGGCGATGGCAAACGGGTATCGTTCCGTCTGAACAGCAGGATTCTCTTTTTGTGGCTAGAGTGCTGGATACAAAGACAAAGTACGAGAGGGTAGTGTCTTTCGACTACGCCCCCTCGGACCACGGGGTCGATCTCGTGTGTCTGAGACAGTCGGGTACCATTTTCCGGATGCACGCGGTGGAAAGCCAGCGGTGTTTGAATTTCAGTCCACTCAACGATGTGTCGTTTGCAGGCGCTGAGGGAGCGTATACAGAAAACGCATCTTTAGAGGTGGAAGAGGAGGAAGACGAAAGTGTGATGGAACCGGATCTTTTGAGCTCTGGTGCGCTTTTAGGAAACGACGCTTGTGCCGAGATGCGGCATAGAGCTCTTTTAGGATACGCCAGCTCCTGCGAGAAGAATCAGTCTGTGGTTGAAGGAATACAGTCTGTTGGGTCCAACCTGCATTTGCGAAACACATGGCGCTGGCTGTCTATATCTCAGGATGCCGCTTCTAAGGGGGAGATGGTATCTGGGGTTTTGGATCTTGGGTTTGAAGGTGTTCTTGGGATCTGGAACGGCGTGAGCAACTTGCAGGGCCAAAGAAGACACTCAGGAACCATCGAAGAAACCGTTTTCGCCAAGGCGGTCAAGGAGATTGTCTCACAACGGGCTCAGGTCAAGACCATTGTATCCACGGTCGATGGTCTAGACCTCCAGGAGAAAAGCGACAGAGAATCGCAGAGACAGCTGTGTCTCTCTGTAGCTGGCTGGAGTTTCACCAAAAGTGTGCTGAGCTCCAAACTGGAAAAAATGATCAATGCAGGCCACTACGAAAAGGCCGCGGGCTGGGCCGTGTTCCACGGGGATATAGCTAAAGCTGTTGAAATTTTGAGCAAGGCTAAAGATGAAAGATTGCACATCATATCTACAGCAATAGCTGGATACCTCACTCACAAGGACACATCTCACAATAGTCCGTGGAAAGATCAATGTCGAAAGCTTGCTGCTGAATTGGACGATCCGTATCTTCGTTCCATATTCGCCTTTATAGCAGATAACAACTGGTGGGATGTTTTAGACGAAAGTGCCCTACCGCTTCGAGAAAAACTCGGTATCGCACTGCGTTTCCTCTCCGACAAGGATCTCACCATCTACCTCAACCGTATCTCTCGCAAAGTTGTTTCAGGTGGGGAGCTCGAGGGCATCATCCTAACCGGGGTCACTCCCAAGGGCATCGAATTGCTGCAATCCTACGTCGACAGAACAAGCGATGTTCAAACAGCTTCCCTGATAGCTTCCTTAGGGTGTCCGCGGTACTTTAAGGACCAGCGTGTAGACCATTGGGTGAGCTCGTATCGAGAGCTTCTCAACAGCTGGGGTCTTTTCAACGTGAGAGCCAAGTTTGATGTGGCTCGTACAAAGCTGTCTAAAACGAGTTCAGGTCAGATTACAACTAATCCTGTTCCTCGCCAGGTTTTCCTGCAGTGCTCGCGTTGCAGTAAAAACATTGCTCGTCCTAATAAAAATGCAAATCCCCTGTCGCAGCCAAAATCGCTCACGTGCTGTCCTCATTGTGGAGCTGCGCTGCCCAAGTGCGCTATCTGTCTCCTTCCCCAAGGCATGCCCCTACCTGGGGATGTCTACAAGGGGGAGAACAAAAAGTTTAGCGAATGGTTTAGCTTCTGTTTGTCATGCAATCACTCGATGCATGCGTCGCACGCTGAAGAGTGGTTTAGCAAGCACTATGTGTGTGCGGTGCCAGATTGTCATTGTAGGTGCAATAGCTTGTGAGGTGAGAGTGTGATTGGCTAGAAAGGAGTCTCACGTTGCTCACTACTGAGTGAGAGCATTGAAGGTGTGAAGTCCGTTTTGAGGTCGACTTTCCTTGCACATCGACATCGGTGGAAGCTGAAACTCGTGAGAAGGTTGATTTGGTATAGTCGTTCCCATACAGTGAACTCCCAGAGAATTTCCCGCTTAGAGACACTTGCCAGACAGTGATGAGTGAAAATGTGAAACCATTTTACATCATAGCAATTTAAGCTGTGACGACTATCTTGCAAGAATCGAGTGATACCCAACATTTCTCGTAAGATGTGTGTGAGGTTTATGAGAAAGAAGATGGTAGATCCACTTTGCTCGCAACCCCTTTATTTGCACCTCTAAATCTTGAAGTCCGAAGCCTCCAAGAGCCAAAGATGTATGTAGCCGGTCGAAGGAAATAGTGTTCGGTATGTCGAATACGATGGATTCCCTGATAGCATTCTCAAATCCACGGATAGTGGCCGTATCTGATGGCCAGTGTTGATCCTTATGCACTAACCGTGAGTCTGTATTCACGATTTTACATCTCGCCTCCAAGGAAATGGAACTGTCTTTGATGAAGGAATGCAGACATATTGTATCCGTTTGTGATTGTGATACCGAGATGTTTGATCGGACCATCACTCATGTGGAGAGGTTGGGGCATTGTAGGATTGGAGAAATCAGCCCGGAGACGTGTGTTATTCTGGTAGATGGTGATTTTCGACTTATTGATCGTACAGCCACTATCCTTTGCAAAATCGTCAGTGAGCTGTTCAACAATTTCTAGATCTTGCCTTGAAGCGATAGGGATAGTCAAATCATCTTCAAATGCCGTATATGCCCATCTGAAAGAATCGACATCGACGCCTTCAAGATTTTTGCGGACTGAGTTCAAGAAAGGCTCTAAACGAAGGATGAAGAGTGAAGGGCTAAGGGAACCTTGCCTCACACCAATTTTCACCTGAAAGCTCTTTCCACAGGCGTTATTGATGTACATCATGCCTTTCTGTTGAGCCGGGATTGCTCGAGTCGCTTGGATCAGCGGGTATCCGATGTTACTACTTTAGGTGGGACTATGTATCAAGGTGTACTTGCACGTACAACACGACGTCTCAATGATACAATGAGTTGTCCTCAGCAAGTGATTGCTGCATCTGATTGCGGTAGTTTTCCGCAGAGTAACAGTGCCTTGATTGATTGTATTCTTTACTCAAAGATCAGGGGACAAACTCAATACTCAAGTCGTCTGCTGCTCCCCTGAAATCCGCAAGTGAGCATGTTTGCCAATTCGAGAGCGTAAAATACGTTTTCTGAGTGCTCAAAGTGCTATTGCCGCCTATCCGCCGAAATCATTACAAGGCAGTGGAATGCTCATAAACTGAATAAATCTCCAAAGCTGAGATAATAACTCGACGATGATATCATCACCCATGGGATGTTCGGATTACTGATATAAACCGCGGAAACTGGCGGCTATGGGGAACGTTATTGGGGTTCGCACTTGGCCGTACAATGTCTGCATATGCATGCATCGTGATGCATATCTGTATTAGCAGCGGAGCGTAATCGATTAAGAGGGGCGCGAGTAAAAGAAGATGCTAAGGTCACTTTATGCAAGATGTGCTTCACTGGAGAGGCCTCAGGTCTTTTCTGCCGGCTTAGTACAAAGGCTGTGGTTTACGTAAGATATAGTCAACAATACAACAAAGCATTCAAGGTTGCAATAAAGGAAATCACCCGTCACACCTTGACCAGTAATGTTGTCGCATATCAGAATCAAATGTCTGCATGCGACGTAAACTTCACGTACCAACAACGGCCACGTGAACATGCCTCTCTCTATTCTACTTTACTATTCTGCTTCCCTGCAGCAGCATACGACCTAAATAATGGGATTCAGCTCGGTTGCTCTCCTTTCTTCTCCGCCTTTTCTAAAGTCTATATATTACCGCTCTCCCTTCCTATTTAACAGAAAAGGATGGAGGAAATCGAACACACTTTTTGTTCATCCTTTAGACGAAACTCTTGCTATCGCATGCAACCATCTACTGCAATAGTTACCTCTATGCATCTTCTTAGCGACTGAGTCTCTCTTTTGCTTAATGCTGCATCGATGTCACACCTTTCCGCTTCGCTGCAAGATGTATATATACATATATATATCTGCGCCTCGCGGTTAATAACAATGTCGGACGTTTCAGCAGACATCAGAAAAAAGCTTGAGCGAGAGAAAAATATCGCTTCCGGGGCCGCTAATCTCAAGAAAAAGACGCAAAATCCTTCTGTTATCCAAAGATGCGACGCATCCATCAGAGAAGCTTATCAAAACATTGAGTATCTCGAATCAACATTGGCAAAACTCTCTTTGGATGACCCCAGCAAGTCCACCTCATCAGACACCCATCGCAACCACCCCGTGTATTCTCGCCTGGATCTTCTCAAGTACGATGGTCCCTCTTTGGGCCACAGGATCCAGTACATGCTGCAACAGCTTCAGTTCAAGATCCAGGTTGAGCAGCAGTACCTGGAAGCCAACGAAAAGATCTCCAAACTGTACCAGCTCGACGGAGATCGTCAAAGTACGGCTGCGGCTGAAGGCGGCCGGATTGAGAGTGATCAAAAAATCCATCTCTTGAAAAAAGCTTTGAAAAGAAACCAGCAACTGCATGTTGACAACGATGAAGTTAGTCGCGATACGGATATTTTGAATATGCCAGAATTCCGGAAAAAACCGCTTAGTGGAATGCTGCGGATCAAAGTTTCCAGTGTAAGAGACGTTGACCATTTTGTATCGAAAAAACTCGAAACGGTGTTTGTAGTTAAAGTCGACGATGCTGTAAAAGTGCGGTCCAAGCCTTCGAAAAACGATAGGTGGAACGAAGAGTACACCGTTGAGGTGGAAAAGGGAAACGAGGTTGAGGTTTTGTTGTACGACCGCTCAAACGGACATATGGTGCCTGTAGCGGTAACGTGGTTTTTGCTTTCGGATATTGCGGAGGAGATTCGTAAAAAGAAGGTGAACCAGGAACGCGGCAATACTGGGTGGATCTCTGCATCCAAGATTCAAGAAGATTCTTCATCCAGCGGAGACGAAACCAAGTTTGAATCGCCTCTCCCCGCCGAAAGTTCCGAAATTACTCCTTCCGGATTGGCTGCTCCTGTAGCCTCCAGCTCGTGGTATGTTTTGGAACCCGCGGGGCAGATTTTGGTGACTCTGAGTTTCACCAAATCCGACTCCTCCAAGGGAACAGACTTTATCGGCGGCTTAGGAAGACACGGTGCCATTAGACAGCGTAAGGAGGAAGTGTTTGAACAGCACGGCCACAAGTTTGTGCAGAAACAGTTTTACAATATCATGTGCTGCGCTTTGTGTGGTGATTTCTTACGGTACACGGGGTTCCAGTGTCAAGACTGCAAGTTTTTGTGTCATAAGAAATGCTATCAGAAAGTTGTGACAAAGTGTATTTCCAAAGCTAGCACCGATGTTGATCCTGACGAGATGAAGCTCAACCACAGGATCCCGCATCGGTTCGAGCCCGTGTCGAATAGGGGAACCAAATGGTGTTGTCATTGCGGTTACATACTACCCTGGAGCAGGAAAACAACTAGGAAATGCTCAGAGTGCGGTATATTCTGCCACCAACAATGCACTCATCTCGTTCCGGATTTTTGCGGCATGTCGATGGAGACCGCCAACGAGATTTTGTCTGCGATCAAAATGACACAGAAGCCAAAGCCGAAACAGGAGCCTCTTGTTGTTGCCAAGGCGAAGGAACTCCCGCCGGTCCCAAGAACAGCAGCTCCTCTCGACAAGTCGTTTATAAGCGAGGTACCTACTTACGGTCAGGGTCAGATTCCTACACAAACCACAAAGATTAAACAGAAACCGGTAAGAAGACCTCCTCCGGATTCGTACCAGGGTCACCGTCCCAAGAGCTCATCTTACTATGAGCCAGTCGAGCCCAATGAACCGCAACCAATCATCACACCACAGCTTTCAGCTCCACCAGTGGAGGAGAAGAAGAAACACCGCAGAAAGATTGGGCTCGACGATTTCCAGTTCTTGGCAGTGCTCGGTAAGGGCAACTTTGGTAAAGTGATGCTAGCCGAGTCTCGCCACACAAACCAGCTGTGCGCTATAAAAGTTTTGAAAAAAGACTTCATTCTCGAGAACGAGGAAGTTGAAAGCACCCGCAGCGAAAAACGCGTTTTTATGATTGCCAACAGAGAGAGACACCCGTTTCTGCTCAACCTTCATTGCTGCTTCCAGACGGAGAACAGGATCTACTTTGTCATGGAGTATGTCTCAGGCGGTGACTTGATGTGGCATATACAAAAGAATCGCTTTTCCCAAAGGCTGGCCCAATTTTATGCTGCCGAAGTGCTTCTAGCCCTCAAGTACTTCCACGAAAATGGGGTCATATATAGAGATCTCAAGCTAGACAACATTTTACTCGCCACAAACGGCCATATCAAGATCGCAGATTACGGACTGTGCAAAGAGGATATGTGGCACGGTAACACCACCTCCACGTTTTGCGGTACCCCTGAATTTATGGCTCCAGAGATTCTCATGGAAAAGGAATACGGCAAAGCTGTTGACTGGTGGGCTTTTGGGGTACTCTTGTACCAAATGCTCTTAGGACAGTCTCCCTTTAGAGGTGACGACGAAGACGAGGTGTTTAACGCTATTCTCACCGACGAGCCCTTGTACCCGATTCAAATGGCCCGCGAGTCGGTAGACATCCTCCAAAAGCTTCTCACTAGAGACCCTGAAAAGAGGCTTGGTGCCAGCGCAGCTGACGCTCAGGAAATCATGCAACACCCCTATTTCCGCAATATCGACTGGGACGACGTGTTGAATCGTCGTGTTCAACCGCCATACATGCCGCAGGTGAAGTCAGCTCACGATGTGTCCAATTTCGACGAAGAGTTCACCAGCGAGACTCCGCGCTTGACCCCGATCAATACGCTTTTGTCCAGCTCCATGCAAGAGCAGTTCCGTGGGTTTTCCCATATCAGCGATGAGATGGTTTAGATGGTTGTTTAAGTGAGGGATTGTCAACTGGCTGGGTCTTTGTATGCAAAGATGCCTACCTTAATATCATGACCCACAGAGCGCTTTTACGATGGTGTCTGTAAGCAGTTTTTTCATGCCCTCCATCAGCTTTCTTAGTCGTAGAAAATCTCGACACTACATGATGATGATTGTCTATTGGCTATATAAAACCCTCTGGTCGAGTGATACGCTGCTATTAGAACGAACGTTCTAGAAGAAGCCAGTCCATAAGACCAAATATACCTTAGTGCTATAACAACTGCTTTATTGGCTGCCGATTACGGGAGCCATTTACGATAGATATTATCGAAATGTAAGTCAGTGAAGTTGTCTTTTCCTTTACTATATCATTAATTTTAGGGTACTTTCGATGTGTATGAACTTTCTATTTTACATTACTGGTGAGGTGCTCACTACCAGCTGCCAATTAAGGGTCACCAGATCCGAATCTTTGACTAGAGTGAAAGCGCCAAATCTCACCAATACATACTTGGTTTGAAAGTTGAGGTTTACAAATATGTAGTCTCTTAAATGTACATGACATGGGCATAAACCTTCCTTCAGAAGATTGCGTAACTCTGATGTTTCGGATCCAGGGAGATTTGGTCTTACCAAATTTGGGGCCATGACTATGTAACACTCACGTGGCTAGAATCGTCCTGCAGACAAATTTACTAGATTGATTAAGTGTCGTGGGTGTAAACTGGTATATAAAATGACGTACCGAGTGGATGATGTGAGTCACCCTGACAGTATGATCGGAGCTCTGTATCGCTTTTATCTGCTTAATTGTCTATATAGATATTCTGCCATCATTCTATATCTGCTCAACGAATTGCAAGACTTGGTCCTTCTTTATACTACGTAGCATGTTCTTCTGTTTATGGTATGATGTGTAATTGTAGTTCGCTCCTGGCGAGCTCATGGGGGGATATTAGGATATATACTTCCCGGCTGTTGGGGCAATAACTCATTTGGTTATGATAATTGTAAAAGCCGAATGCATCGAACGCGAATGTCGAGAGAGAATGTAAAGCCTTTCCGGTGTGTAGGACCATAAGTTAACCTGTATGTAACGATCTGGAAGATTGAAGTGCTCCCGAAGGTCGAGGGGGAAGCTGAAATGCTCACGAAGAGAGAGGAGGAAGATGACTCCCGAAGAGGGCCGAGGAGCAAGATGAAGAAGAGATAAAAGTGGTGAAGTAAAAGAAGTTAAAGCTGTCGTCAGTGGATGAACAGTCGAAGCTTGGTATGAACTAACAAGAGGTCAAAAGCAGATCTCGATTGAAAGAAAGCAATAACAGTGCTATTGTGGATTGTGAGCAGTAACTCAATGTCGCTTGTCGAAACATAGAGGTTAGTTCACTCATGGTGAGGTGACTGTTGCCCCCAGACTAGGAAAACAACTTATCGATTGCAATGGCCAAGATTACACGTTGTAAACTTAATTGTGAAATCCAAGCATATAATGCCTCTGGTAACATTGTTCGAGCCTAATTGATGACGCGCCTCTGAACAATCGTTTTCGAACAATCCATGCAGATAACGACGCTCCTGGATATCGAGACTAATCGAGCAGTTGAAGCTCTCGAACAGCAGATAGAGTCAAGTCTGACTCCTTGCGGAGGACTACTTGACGCTTTCGTAATCATCCCATTGCGGGATGACGCAACGATAAGTTTGATCTAAGAACCGGGTGGAAGGTGAAGGGGAGCAGTCCTTAAAACTGCGTTGGTCTAAGTGAAGAAGTGATTAGTGAATGCTGACCTGAGCTTCGGCAAGTGTCGTTCACGGAAGAGGTGAACCTTGCTAGAGTCTAAAATGGATGTTCGTTTTCAGGCGGAGGGTTGAAAGAACACGAATTCTCCGTAGAGGTACAACCATGATTAAAGAAGAAGGCAGACGATGTTTGGTTTCAAGGGCAGTGTTGGAACTAAAGGCCTTGGTCTATATGCACTAACATGCATTAGGGTGTTTCAGTTGAAACCAATATCACGACATAAGTTGTGTCCATGGTAATGTGCAGTGAGCACTTGGTGCGTTTCTATTCTCATCTCATCCTGCACCTCCTAGAAGTACCTTTTTCGATCCTCATTCTGAGTCTGCCCATTCGAACTTGATCGATGTACTTGGCGATGGCTGATTCGATAGATGGGGCAGATTATTAATATCGAGAGGATGGTATATTTACTTATCGATTACTGCTGCATACACACTATATATACTGCTATTTGATTTCCATAGTAACCTGCACCTCACCACCACCCATGCACAGTTGCATGTACATATGGCTGGTTCAACACCTTTGCGTTGCGATCATCTATTAAAGCTTTCTTAGGTAGTCTTGCCCTTAGAAATCAGTGGATGCTTAAAGAATCTATAAATACAGCATATACATGCCTCGCTCTCCCCTACTAAGCTCTCCCCTACTTCAAATCGACTAGGGCACGTATGGTATTACTTTGTAAGCGCTGTTTGTTTTATCATCGTCTGGTTCAAGTATATTCCTGACAGATGAAATTCAGCCCATTTTGATACTTGTAAGGCTCTATTTGGGCCACCTTGGCTAAAAAGCTGTAAATTCAAGTTACAAATGGCATCGTTCTAGAAGCGCTCATCGCGGGGTGGAAGAATCATGCACCTCTTGTGATGTGCATCATCGTGCATATATCCGCTTATCTCCCTAAACTCCGGACTATCCAACGGCTATAAAGATCGGTTTCTGGAGCCAATTGATCATCGCAATGAAATTGACAGGAAAGGTTGCTCTTATTACAGGTGGTGGAAAGAATCTGGGTGCTGCAGTTGCAGACTTACTAGGCGCACAAGGTGCTTCTCTCGCTTTGCACTATCATTCTGAAAAGACAAAGGTGGAGGCCGAAAAGTTTGCTTCGTCTTTAGCCGGTAAAGGTGTTACCGTCAAGCTGTTCACTGGCGACTTGACAAAACCCGCAAACGTGAAATCTCTCTTTGGCGCTGTAGTGAAGGAGTTTGGTAAAATTGATATTGTGGTGCACACCGTGGGGATGGTGTTGAAGAAACAAATCGTTGATATTTCTCCAGAGGAATACGATCTGATGTTTGATATCAACTCCAAGGCGAATTTCTTTGTTTTGCAAGAAGCTGCTAAAACAGTGAGTCAAGGCGGATTCATTATTTCCACTGTAACCTCATTATTGGCTGCTTTTACTCCATTTTACTCTTTGTACCAAGGGTCGAAGGCCCCAGTGGAGTATTTTACAAAAGCTTTGTCTAAGGAGCTGATGGGGAAAAGCATCTCGGTGAACTCAATTGCACCTGGTCCTATGGACACTCCATTTTTCTATGGCCAGGAAACCCCAGAATCAATTGCTTTCCACAAGTCTAACGCCATAGACGGAAGACTGACTTCTGTTGACGACATTGCTCCTATCGTTGAATTCTTGGTCACCTCAGGAAAGTGGATCACTGGGCAAACTCTTTTCGCCAATGGTGGCTACACCACTCGTTGAGACGTTTTTTGATATAATGAACTGTTCATCTTATTTCTCTTATCGTAGGTTTGATCTGGTAACGACAGTTTTTTCTATTTGCAGTCGAGCGGATTCTTTTGGTACATGGTATTTGTCCTGGTACGAATTGGAAAGCCATGAAATTTTGGGGGCAAACACGAATGTCACTGCAGGGCTTCACTTCATTCTGGCGACAGTACTAGACGCAGTCTTATTTCTTCTTTTAAAACTTTCGTAGCATCCAGAATACGTGTTTCCGCACAGAAAAGCCATGAGCACTACGTTTTATGCGCTCAAGGCCCTGTTCTCTAATGATACTTTTGGTGTCTGTACTCATCAAATGCCATCATTTGCTTCCTTTTCACTGTTGCGGCATTATATAAACAAGTCTTTTTCGATAGCAGGGCAAGGCTTTCTGTCGACTACTAAACGACCGTACCATCGACGAATGCGGGCAAATTCTGAATGCTCAAGTTTCATTGACATCTGTTTTGAGGCGGAAAGTCAACTAAATCGAATGAGCATGACGCTTATTGGTGATCTCACCACGTCAAGCAAATTAGGTCCCATCTGGATACTCTTGCTTTTATTGACAAGTAGATACAACAACATCCTTTCACGTAAGTTCTTATGATTATTTAAGGATTTACTCACTGTGAATTTCAACGGTGTGTGTACGTATTCATGAACCGTTAATACCTGCTCGGAACCCCCTGATCAACAGAGGATCGTGGCATATACGAGAGCAACAAGTAGCAAAAGGCAGGCAATTATCACTGTTATTCGGAGGAGGGCACTTAAAACAGACTACTGTACAGCTCTGAGATACCCAAAGGACTGTCGTTCATTTCGAGCAAGTAAAAACAACTGTTTTGAAAACCAAAGACCAACTGCAATTTCTCCCCGTCAAGGGTTGCCGAGGAATGATTAGCATAGAAACGGCATGTTGTCTAAATCTTTGATGACCTCAGATTTTTCAGGCATTATGGTGGCTTCCACTAGAAAAAAGCTGAGACTTATAACTCCATTCCACACCCACAGTCAAACCTTGATCTCCATAGAGTCACATATCGCATATCAAACAGCTACCAACCGCCTGGTGTGAACTTGAAACATCCGGTAGATTATTCATATGCATCCCGCTGTATCTTTGAAGTCCCTCTCAACCTCATTCGTCGAGGGGTTTTTGTACTTGAATCTGACCATATAATCAGATATAAAGCAGTGGAGAAAACACATTTGTGAGGGAGGTGGTTTTCACTGCGGCAGATTCCTGCCATGCGGTCATGATTTGCAGTTCGTCTACAGAGGGTGACTGCAACGGGGTGAATATACAGTACATTAGGTGTTTGCTGTTCTGGAACAAATCAGTCGCTTTCTCAAGAGGTAGAAGTCTATCGAGGGTAGTTAACAGTTGTTTAGCTAAATTCAAAATTTCAATGCGCTGAACCTTTCGGTGAGGGTCGGGCAAAGACACTATGACTCCCTAAACCTTCTTCGACTCTTCAAATTTAATTATTGCCTTACCAGGTGACTATCACAGAGCCAATCGGAGTGAGAAATGGATCTGCAACGCTCACGCCCGTACACCACCAATAGCTAATCTCTCTTACACGCTTCATCTTGATAAATTTCTATCAATCACCAAAAACTTGGCATTAAGTTACTTGACTTCAAACTCACTCTACCCACGACATCTTTTCCGCGTCGCTTCAAAGATTCGCTACAAAGATTCGCTTCAAAGATGTGAAGATGTTCTGTGCGCCGTTACCCGGCCTTAAAAAATAGCTCCCCTGCACTCTGAATTTGCTTCGCGTATAAAAAATTTTAACCTCACCTGCGCTAAACAAACTTCAAAATGGGTAAGTAACACCACACCAATCGACTCTAACATGTAGTGAACTTCACTGTTGATCAAATGCGCTCCTTGATGGACAAGGTTACCAATGTGCGTAACATGTCTGTCATTGCCCACGTTGACCACGGGAAATCTACTTTAACCGATTCCCTGGTTCAACGTGCCGGTATTATTTCTGCCGCCAAGGCTGGTGAAGCTCGTTTCACCGATACGAGAAAAGATGAACAAGAACGTGGTATCACTATCAAGTCTACCGCCATTTCTCTTTACGCTGAGATGAGTGACGACGATTGCCAAGAAATCAAGCAGAAAACTACTGGTAACTCTTTCTTGGTTAACTTGATCGACTCGCCAGGTCACGTTGACTTTTCTTCTGAAGTCACCGCTGCTCTGCGTATCACCGATGGTGCTCTTGTCGTTGTTGACTGTGTTGAAGGTGTGTGTGTGCAAACCGAAACCGTGTTGAGACAAGCTCTTGGTGAGAGAATCAAACCAGTTGTGTGTGTTAACAAGGTTGACAGAGCTCTTTTGGAATTGCAAGTTTCCAAGGAAGACTTGTACCAGTCTTTCTCCAGAACTGTCGAATCCGTCAACGTTATCATCTCCACCTACCAGGACGAGTCCCTGGGAGATGTTCAGGTTTACCCAGACCAAGGTACCGTTGCCTTTGGTTCCGGTCTTCACGGATGGTGTTTCACCGTTAGACAGTTTGCCAACAGATACTCCAAGAAGTTTGGTGTTGACAGAGAAAAGATGATGCAGCGTCTGTGGGGAGACTCTTTTTTCAACCCCAAGACCAAGAAGTGGTCTAACAAGGATACTGACGCTGATGGAAAGCCTCTTGAGCGTGCTTTCAACATGTTTGTGTTGGACCCAATCTTCAGACTTTTCGCCGCCATCATGAACTTCAAGAAGGACCAGATCCCAACTTTGCTTGAGAAGCTGGAGATCCAATTGAAGGGTGACGAGAAGGACTTGGAAGGTAAGGCACTTCTTAAGGTTGTCATGAGAAAGTTCTTGCCAGCCGCCGACGCTTTGATGGAGATGATTGTTATCCACCTGCCATCCCCAGTCACTGCCCAAGCTTACAGAGCCGAGCAGCTTTACGAGGGTCCTTCCGACGACGCTAGTTGCATCGCCATCAGAAACTGTGACCCCACCGCCGACCTCATGATCTACGTTTCCAAGATGATTCCAACCTCCGACAAGGGTCGTTTCTACGCTTTCGGTCGTGTTTTCGCAGGTACCGTCAAGTCTGGTCAAAAGGTTAGAATCCAAGGTCCAAACTACGTTCCAGGTAAGAAGGATGATCTTTTCATCAAGAACATCCAAAGAACCGTTCTGATGATGGGTAGATTTGTCGAGCCAATCGACGATGTCCCAGCCGGTAACATTTTGGGTCTTGTTGGTATTGATCAGTTCTTGCTGAAATCTGGTACCTTGACCACCAACGAAGCTTCCCACAACATGAAGGTTATGAAATTCTCTGTCTCCCCAGTTGTGCAGGTTGCCGTCGAAGTCAAGAACGCCAACGATTTGCCCAAATTGGTTGAGGGTCTCAAGCGTCTCTCCAAATCCGACCCATGTGTCCAGACCTACATCAACGAGGCCGGTGAGCACATTGTTGCTGGTACCGGTGAGTTGCACTTGGAGATCTGTCTTTCCGATTTGGAAAACGATCACGCCGGTATCCCATTGAGAATCTCTCCTCCAGTTGTCGCTTACCGTGAGACTGTTGAGGGAACTTCCTCCATGACCGCGCTGTCCAAGTCCCCCAACAAGCACAACCGTCTTTACCTTACTGCCGAGCCCATCTCTGAGGAGCTGTCTCAGGCTATCGAAACCGGTAAGATTGGTGCTAGAGACGATTTCAAAGCCAGAGCCCGTATCATGGCAGACGAGTACGAGTGGGACGTTACTGACGCCAGAAAGATCTGGTGTTTCGGTCCTGAGGGAACCGGTGCTAACTTGGTTGTCGACCAAACTAAGGCTGTTCAGTACTTGCATGAAATCAAGGACTCTGTTGTTGCCGCCTTCCAATGGGCTACCAAGGAGGGTCCAATTTTCGGTGAGAGCATGAGATCTGTCAGAATTAACCTGCTTGATGTCACTTTGCACGCCGATGCCATCCACAGAGGTGGTGGACAAATCATCCCAACCATGAGAAGAGCCACCTACGCCGCTGTGTTGCTTGCCGAGCCAAGAATCCAAGAACCAGTCTTCTTGGTTGAGATCCAATGTCCAGAAAACTCCATTGGTGGTATCTACTCCGTCCTCAACAAAAAGAGAGGTCAAGTTGTCTCTGAAGAGCAACGTCCAGGTACCCCTCTGTTCACTGTCAAGGCCTACTTGCCAGTTAACGAGTCTTTCGGTTTCTCCGGTCAACTGAGACAAGCCACCGGTGGACAAGCTTTCCCACAGATGGTGTTTGACCACTGGGCCACCATGAACGGTAACCCATTGGACAAGACTTCTAAGCCAGGTGAGATTGTTTGCGCTGCCAGAAAGAGACACGGTATGAAGGAGGATGTTCCAGGTTACGAGGAGTACTACGACAAGTTGTAGGTTGTATAGCGAATTTATTGTTTCTGATACTGCGACCAGTGACAACCAGCGACAACCAGCGACGAACGAAGTGAGGAGCACCGTAAGCGAAGCGTCGCGACCCTAAAAGCGACGAGTTGACTGTTTTCAGCAACTGAGCCTTTGATAGAATGAGAGTTGAACAGAACGTTTTGCTGCTCTTTTTTTTTTTGTCGACCGAAATCTACAGATTGGAAGGAATTCCCCATGATTGGTATCTATACTACTGTCTTAATTGCGAAAAGCATCCGCGCAGTAGTTCTTAAAGACAAAATTTGTCTGCGCTCAAAATCGAAGGCCCATTCTTTCGTTTCAGCTGACGCACACCATGCACGTAGGGCACTAACAATTTGTTGGCGCACTACTAATTATGTTGACGGTGGTCGGTGTGACGATGCCGACTTAGAGAACGCGAAACTATATTTTCTCTCTATTTCACACTATAAACTAATTGGGAGCGAGCTCCTCAATCTCTGATGGGGCATATGTATATCTAGAGTGGTGCGTAACGCATTTTCCCACCGTCCGATTGAGTACTCGATGGATTAGTTATGTAGCTGTGAAAAAAAGAGAGAGAAAAGAAGGAAAGTTGTGCTTTCAGTTTAGACGGTTAACGGACTCCATGCCTTGATACTTTTATCAAGGGGTATAAAAGGGAGGGGCGTCAACTAGTTTTTTATTCCCGCTTTAGTATCAAGCTCTTGTGAGAGCCTCTGGGTTGATGTCAAAATGGTCTGATCTTTGTTCTAAGGTGGCTCCCCCATATCTGATAGGCAGCTCTGTTTCTCTTTACAAGCCGTCTTGAAGGTATAATCTGGGTAGATCCGTGCTCACAGAGCATAAAGTTACTTTTATCACCAGAGTTACACCTTTTGATGTGTGCAGGGCTTATCGCTTCGTTAAGTGAGCTTTTATTGTCTTCTGAAGCTCCTGTTATTGAGCGAAAGAGTTAGATTGAAGGTGTTTGGGCTGAAAGTCATCCTTCTTAGTTCCTCAAAAAGCCCCATAGTTGAATCGGCTGTCTTGGAGAGAGCATGAGAACAACTCCTGTGTCATGCATAAGGAGGTCATCACCAATGTGATTAATTCTTTGGCGTATCATATTAGTCGTGCGTAGAATACGGCTTTTACTATCTGACATTCCGTTTTTTAGCGGGTGTCCCTGAGCTCGGTATTGTCAATTTAGCAGCTTAAAGTCGTCCGATACAAATGAGCCACTCTTTTCCGTGAATCGCACCCTTTTTGAAACCTCGCTGCTCCTTTGTGCCATCTCCTGCTCATAGTTCTAGCACACTGGAATTCAATTCATCCAAATATGCCCTTCTTGATATAAAGAACAAAACACCCGCAAGTCGAGTGGATAGAGCTGGCAACTTTGATCTCGCATTCGCCAAAAATGCGCCTTATATCAAATCGCTTAAAGAGTCGTACGCTCTTCGATGTCCACAGAAGTGACTGTTTCCTTAGATGTTAGTCGTACATCAGTTTCTCTTGACTGAATGCTGTTTGCGATGTACATTTATGGCCACCAAAGTACAGCTTCAACTGGCTGATGAAATTTATCCAACGCTCAAGGCTGTTTAACTCAGAGTATGATCTTCATGGAGATTCTCAACATGTCTTGATTGGTCTACCAGGGGATGACTGTCATAATGACACACAAATACGTTGTGAAACTCAAAAATCTATTAAAAGAAAACCAAGCGAGCACACCAACAAGCCAGTACGATACTAGACCACTCTCTGTCTACTGGGCTCAAAAGGAAAGGCTAAAGCCATCAACCCAATAATCCCTACAAAAGCCCCGCAGATCCAAATAGGGATCGCAGACCCCGTGTTGGCGAAAAACGCAATGACCGGCACGATACAGCCCATTGCTCTTGTCACACCAAAGCACATAGCATTTCCGGTGGCTCTTGCAGCAGTAGGCAAAACTTCTGGAGTATAGGCATACAGCACACCGTAGTAGATGTAAAGAGTCGTGTAAGCCAAGGAAGAAAGAGCCACATTTGATTCCCTATTCTTGATGGCGGTGTATCCGAATAAGAATGCCATAGTAGACAGGCCGCCTATAGCCATTGTACCTCTTCTTCCCACTCTTGGGAAGTAGTAGATGATAGCGCCTGCAATAATGGGCCCCGCAATCGAGCATACATTACTGATGACATTGTCACGGTAGACTCCTGAGGTTGTTGGAGCACTAATGTTGGCACCGCGAGAGGCGAGGTACTGCGGCAGGAAATTGGAGTACAGAGGATATGCAATACCCAGAAGACCCCATGACGCAATCACAAGAGAAGTTGAAAGGGCAATCTTTCTATCGGCAAAGAGAACTTTAATGTGTTTGCAAACAAGCGTAAAGATTCCCTTTACCGACTTGTTTTGCCTAAAGTCATGGTTCGACGAGATTTCACCAAGTTCCTTGAGCTGTTCAAGTGTCAAAGAGCATGAGCGGTTGTATTTTTCAGCCAGACCGTGAAGCACCTCGATAGCCTCTTCATCTCTGTTATTTGAAACCAAAAACTTTGGTGTTTCCTTTAGTCTCACTATACACACACGAGCAATGGCCAAAACAAGAACCAGAGCTCCGTTGACCATCCACGTGTATCTCCAGCCCCTGTTGATCTCAGATGGACAGTTATCAGCAGAATCACAAGAGTAATTAGAGAGAAATGCCCACGCAATAAGTACAGACACAGTCTGACCAATACCCCACCACAGGGCAAAAAATGACATCAGCCATTGATCTTTATGAGGCAAATATTCTAAAAACACAGTTGTATCCAAAACCAGATTCCCGCCATACGCCCACGACGTGAGTCCCACGAAAAAGCAGTAAGTACCGAAATTCCCCATGGTTCCTGTCATAATACAAAAGATAGCTGCTAGAAAGAGCGACAGATTGAATGCAATCTTTCTGCCTATCAAATCGGCAGAAAACCCCCAGAAAAGTGCACCCACGAGCAAACCTGCGTACTGAGCTTCTGTGGAAGAGGCATACTCCTGTTTGAATTGGTAATTTACAAACGTCAAGCACGAGCTTTGAACGTAGGCAATTTGACTGTCTA
>JAJLSF010000048.1:0-30480 GCA_030567395.1 Citeromyces hawaiiensis
CAACTTGGTAGTATATAATGGTAGTTCTGCCCACTTATTGGGATAGAGAGAAAAACACAGAGAAAAGAGAGAATAATAAACTCATTCACAAACAATTAACATTTCTGCTATAAATCTAAGTATGACTACTAACAGTGATATCGCCAGTCCCGATACGATCCAAGGCGACGTTGGCGAATTAAACTTCCCACGTCAAGATCTATCCTGTCCTCTCCACCTTCGGCGTTTCTCTCGTGCAAATTTAGCTCGAATGTCACGAGGTTAGCCCAGGAAGCGGCCGCTTGAAAGCTCCATTGCCGTGTCTTTTCATTGATGGGTCGTGGCTACCGATGTATTTTGTGATCCTTTTTGGTGATGCTGGGTATGCGCGCTATGTATACAGCGACGTTCATGGACGAGTTATACCTCCATGCACGAATGATAGATGTTGAGAGACGTCGATGGACTGTTTGTGGGAAGCGCGAATGGATAATCCCTATGTGGCGTTGGATCGAGATCGGAGCTACTGTTCTTTCTCAGTGACATAGATACACAGTAGTATTGGGTGTAAAAGTCTTTTAGTTTTGAACAAATAGAGAATATCTGTAAGCATTTTGACTCTATTTTATTCTGATTGCTTGATTCCAGTAGTTGCGCTGTGTAGTGTGCGATCAAGAGTCACTTGATGGAAAGCTGGTGATTGGTTGGATGGTATCGAATTCGATTAAATCTGGCTTGTGATCTTGTTGTAAATGTATCCGAAATTGTATCAAGATTGTCTCAAAACGTTTAATAAAAATATGGCAATATTCAGCGGTCTAGCTCTCTTTATACCTACCGAGTCGTCTGCTGCCAATTCCTCAAAGAGCATCCAATGTGCACGCGTGCGTCGTCTAGAACATAAAAAGAAAGTTTCTAGCTTCAAATCGTTCCAAAAGTGGAGCTGAGCTGAGTAGTATGCAAAACGTGCTAATAGCTGTTGCCAGATAACTTAATATCCATGTTCGACTCAATAGGACCTAACATCACCCATAGGCAATTCGGGTTGATCGATGTTGCTGTACGGCCACCTGGATAGACGTGGAGCGACTGTAGTTGGTTCTAATAACTCCTCGTGTAATCGTCTCTGCCTTGCACGGTCTACTGCATATACATGCATTGATATGCATATAGTGCATTAGCAGTGGAGCATTATATTGGACTTGCATGATTAATGAAGAATGCTCAAGGGTCCTACTCGAGAAGATATGTTTCACTTCCGTGGTAAGCTGGGGTGTATCTATAGGACTTTCCACCGACATTCCACCGACACTCCAGCGTGACTAACTACTTTTATGATATAAAGCTATAGTTGTTCATATCATGTGTCACTCCTCAACGTTGACATTATCAGTAACTGGCTTGTTAGATTTCTATACAGCTCGTAAATTTCCTCTTTTTTACCTTACATATTTCGTGCGTAATGCATTTGTTGGAGAGTGAGTACACTACTAACTAAATAGAGCTATACCGTAAAGCCAGTCTGTGATTCAATAATATGGATCAAATTCATGAGGTACGACGCCTGTTTCCATAAATGAAGGGAGCGCGAAGCTGCTTTATGAGAGAGAGCCGGTCTGAGCATCTGCCGGCACTCCTGTTTTGCGTAAGTCCATTGATTTATCTGCTCCACTGCAGGATGCATTGCGAGCTGCAGTAGACCGCAGAGGAATCCTATAACAAATATTGCGAAGAGGGCAAGGCTCGCACATGACAGACACAGAGGCCGAAAGCCCTGGGGTTGCAGTTGGCGACCCGAATCTCCTGCAGGTGATGTTGTATATCGAGGTACTACTCGAGATCTTATAAGTAGGGTTATACTACAGAGATCTCCCACTCGGAAGAGTGAATAAGTCTTGACGTGGGAATTTTAATTCGCCAACGTCGCCTAGGATCGTATCGGGTCTGGTGATATCATTGTTGTACTTAGATTTATAGCAAAAAGTTAATCGTTTGTTAATGAGTTTATTATTCTCTCTTTTTCTGCTTGTCCCAATAAGTGGGCAGAACTCCAATTATGTACTACCAAGTTGCCGAGCTGCCAATTTTTCCTCCGTCATGAAATCCTATGCATGAGACGTAATTTGGACCAATAGATTCCCTGTGCCAGAACTGCGGCGTCAACCTAAATTAATACGGAGGAGATTTGGGTCCATGAGTTGTAGGAGCCCAGGCCTCAGGGGCCTGTGGAGCGGTCTGGTTTGCGACTCTCTACTCTTCATACATTGCAGTGCATATGCATGGTCTACTGCACGATGCAGTGGAGCATGGGTGTATTGGTCTTATGCCGAAGGAAGACTATGCTCATTATCATCCCTTCAAGGAAGCTGACTATTTCCGCCATTCTTACTTCCGTGGAAGGTGGTGTTGAATCATTACTCCTTCCTTCCGACTTTTACGGAGTGACTAACTGGATTTATAGTATAATGCTGTTTTGGCGCTAGTACTGTTGTAGATACTCACTCCTATGCTGACAATAAGACCTCATGCTTGCTATCTAAGCCAGGCAGAGGAAGATCTGTGTAATAAGAAGCAACTTGCACTATCAGGAATAATGTGACGGTGATCTATACAAGGTGGACTCTGTTGAGCTCTAGACTAAAGAGGAGAAAATGGCAGCTGTTAGACATGGTAGGTATAGAAAGAGAGGTTTTCGTGCAATTATTGTACAGTTGGAAAACTGTTAATAGTGAAGAGCTAGGACACACACGAAGAATACTGTCAATAAGAAACACCCGCTTCATTTTACCATTTGCTTGATAGCATTAACGTTGGCGATCGTTTGCAGTTAGAGAAGATCGTGATCTAAACCACAGATCAATTTATTTGGCTTGTGACCTGAGGCCAGCGAGTTTAGATAGCAAGATCAACGTCAAGATCGCGATCTAGATGGCAACCTGAAAAAATTGCAACCATGGTGCACACTTTAATGAGCCTCAATAAGGCACATCTATGAGCCAAAGATCTAAAGAAGCGATCCAAGGGTCTCCTTGATCTGTCGCTGATCGCGACATGAAACGCTTAAAGATCCATCCCCACACCACTCCAACGATGTCGCAATCCAGTAGTATCGCATCTGGAACGTCAATGGGGAATGACGGTCCGCGGAAAAAGGGTCTTTTCTTGAACCGCGACTCTGATCAGGAATCTGCCAATAATGTTGTGCTGGAGGACGGGAACCGCGAGACGCACACGCTTTCTCGGGATTACAGGCCAACGTGCATGCCCTTCCGCGCTGAGCGCGGTCACGGGGAACGGTTGTCGCATCAGTCTGTTCTGCAGGATGATCTGCAGCAGTTATTGGTGCAGCCTAAATACGTGAGGGTTGTTAAGCGGACGCACAAGGCGCCGCACGAGTTTCGACGGTTATTCTTAGCGCAGGAACTCAATGTCGGTTCGCGCGAGCCGCTCTGGAACTTGGAGTTCTCCCCCGACGGAAAGTACCTTGCCGCCGGAGGACAGGATGGGGTGATCCGGGTGTGGAAGGTTATATCGTCGCCGCTGGACAGAATGGACACCGAACACGGCGATGCGGAAGCCATGTCGTTGGGTGGACACTCTTTACTAAACGAAAGCGACGAGAGCGACGGCGGGCAAAGAACGACTTATGCACCGGTATTTCTGTCCCACCCAATTCGAGAGTACAGAGCTCACAAGAGGGGCATTCTCGGGATCAGTTGGTCTAAAAATAACTTTATCATCTCTTTTTCAATGGACGCCACCGCCAAATTATGGCATTTGGAGAGACCACAGTGTTTGCAGTCTTTTCCGCATAACGATTTTGTCACCACCGCGGTTTTCCACCCGCACGATGATCGGTTCGTTCTCACGGGCTCGCTGGACCGCACTGTTAAGCTGTGGTCAGTCCTAGATAACCAGGTGGCGTTCCAGCGAACGCTTCCTGTGTTGGTGACCGCCTCGTGCTTTTCTCCGGACGGAGAGGCCGTCTTTGTAGGCAGTTTCAACGGGTGGGTCTTTAGTTTGGAGACCCGTGGATTAGATATCCGATACAGTTTCCAAATTAAACCCAACCAGCGAACCACCGCTTCGTCTTCAGGACAGAAAGTTACCGGCATTTCTGTATTCACGCAAAACCACGAAACAATGATTCTTGTTTCAACAAACGACTCCAAAGTGCGTCTTTACAAAGACGAGCAGCGAGATCTCCAAGTCAAGTATAAGGGTTACGAGAACCGGTCCAGCCAGATTAAGGCCTCTTTAAGTGATGACAATGGATACATCATCACCGGGTCGGAAAATCACTGGGTCTACATGTGGAAGCTTCTGGACGACGACGCGATTGCAGCCATGTCGGGCGAGTCGGATGTCACTTCCGAAAAGCCAAAACACTTTTTCGGCAAACTCTCGTCGGGTATAAACGGACTCCTCAAAGAGGAAGGGTATAGGTACAAAAACAGTAACTGTGCTCTGTTTCATGCGCACCATTCCAAGTGCAATGTGGCCACTTTTGCGCCAATTGCAACGTCCAAGCTGATCGAACTCAGTAACGACCCGCTCTTTGAGCTGTGCAACAATTTCGACAACTACATTCCTGACTCTCAATCCTCGTCCCACACGTCATCCCCCACCGACAAGCGTCTGGAAACCGCCATCATCGTCACCACTGACGAGTACGGCGTCATCCGCGTTTTCAGACAGGACTTTGTTCACGACCTGCGCAGAAAAGTGGCTGCCGCTATGAATAACTCGGACTCAATGCGCTGCCTAATTAGCAAAATGCGCCCAGGAACAACCTCTCCGAGAGGAAGGTCCAGAGGTGTTAGTTTTGCAGATAATATTCTCCCGACAATCTCCTCGCTCAAGAGAAATGGCAGTACCAAAAGTATGCCCGTCAGATCTACCAGCGCATCGAGCACGCCGGTCGTGTCAAAAAGTTCTGCTTGTCCAAAGTGCGGAGGGTCGGACTTTGTTGCGAAGCAGAATACAAACGGAGACAAAGTGAGTGTGTTGTGTGCTAATTGCTCCACTGTTATGTGAGACTTTGAATCTTGTGTCTGCATGCATTGTTTAGTTTCATTTCCTGTATATGAGCTCATAACGTGCTCTATTTGCGGTGGGTTCGCGCAGATAGAGGCTGTGAGGTGAGAACACCGTCGTGAATACATTTCGACTGGTACATAATCGAAAGAGGCAAAGGGGCTCAATCCACCTCGAGAAATTGGGACGCAAAACAACTCTTGATGCTGAATTTGCGATTTATTCTCAAATTCTTTGTCAATGGATTCTTGCACCCTATAGCGGCCTTAATATATCATAACTGAAGATGCTGATGGCAATCAGCAGCAAAAGAACAAAATCAAGAACTCCCTGAGCACTCTTTGGTGGTACATTTGACTGAAGAAAGTGTCAGCATATTGGTAAGGAAAGAAAGGTATGTCGTAATGTGCTTCAATAACTTTAAGCGTATATCATAAATCCAGTCCTGTATACCAGTCTTGGTTACTGAAGGTAGGCTGGACGGGCATATAGCTCCCCGCTTCCGGATTGAGTGGTGACTCAATAGCACACATAACGTTATATATTTGGCTATTGGTGACCTGAGCATACTATCATCTAGCAGCTCAGTCCAGTGAGGTGTCTACCTTGGGTTATTTTTAATCAACAGACCGTACTACGAATCGAGTGCGATGAGGTTTATAAAGTTTTAGTCTCGGAAAGGGGAAAATAGGTTTGTGCTAATTATCACAATCAAGTGACCCAAAGGGTGCTTTACGAGACAAAGTGTATGACTTTCCTGCAAGTTGACCATAACAGTGAGCTATCTCACTTCATTGTGCGTTATCAAGATTACTTCCCTGCTTCTGATAGGTGTATGATTCAGACAGATCTCTTATTTGAAAACTCCGCTTTGCTCGGTTTTAAGGAGGAGGTATCGGACTGGTAGATATAAAAGAGTGGATTACCCCTGTAAGTCATATATCATAGCGGCAGTTTATCTAACTATTTTTCGAATTGTATTCCACTCAATACATATGGCCCTACCGACTACAAATTAGAAATGGCCAAACGCGCTTCCTCTGCCAATCGGAGCTCGTCCAGTACCCAAGGACTTTGTTAGAAAGTGTATTTTATCCGCCTTCCCCTAATCCACTGAATGTTTGAGGATTGAAATGCTTTACTATTTTCGCACTACTTAGGTTAGGCCTTCCTATATGCCATGCTCCTTGTGGGGGGATGGAATGCTCCCGTACATAACCTGCTCCTCTTGAGTACCTGTGCCGGAAAGCGTCTTCAATACTCCACTTTTATTGACGACGGATTATCCTTTGCATATTATATTCGTAAAGCAACAAGGAAGAAAACATACATGCCGTCAGACTATCGTCGATGTATCGGACTCTCATAGCCTTACGATGCGATTGAATGTGGCAATAGGTTACTACTAACAAAATTTCTGATCTCATTGGCCTTGTAGTACAATAGAGAGAGCCGAGATAATTGCAGCATCTTTTTACTACCAAGTCTGTTAGACTTTCAACTCATCCCAGTCTCACAATATTTTAATTCATGAGTTCAGAAAGGATACAAACCGTACACCTCGCATTACCAGCTCTAGGCTACTCATGAAAGTATTCAACCGAGCTGTCAAAGTGGCGCAGAAGCAGCGATTTGTTGTCAATCCCGAGGCTCCCAAAGTTGAATACCTCAGGAATCATGCTGCCAAAGAGACGCTCCACAGATTGAGCTTCATAAAGCGACCCATGACGAAATTTCTCGAGTTCGGCTCTCACACGGGCAACTTTGCCAAACTTGTAGCCAAACGAGATTCTCCAGAAGCCAAGGAGATTTTCGATAAAATTAAAAACTACTACATGGTCGATGGATCGGAAAATGCGATTTCCCGGGATGAAATTGATGATTTATGTATTAAACGTATTGTAACTGACGAAGAAGAGCAGACTCACCCGGTCTTGACAGAGTCGAACCAATTTGACGCAATTGTATCAAACCTCTCTCTTCACTGGATAAATAACCTACCCAAAGTGCTTGAGAACATTAACGTTTCGTTAAAGCCAGATGGGGTTTTCATGGGCTCAATGTTTTCCACAGACACACTTTTCGAGCTGAGAACTTCGTTGCAACTCGCCGAAATGGAACGTTTCGGGGGCGTTTCTCCTAGAGTCTCGCCCTTTGTAGAAGCTTCAGAGCTGGGCTCGTTGCTGGGCAGAGCAAAGTTTAAACTCACCACCGTTGATGTGGATGAGGTTATCGTTGATTATCCTAATATAGTGGCGTTAATGAGAGATCTTCAGCTAATGGGGGAATCTGGAGCAAACTTGTCACCGCCAAACTTGATGCATCAAGATCTGCTGTTGGCTGCTGGATCCATATACCAGGCCTTATATGGGAACGAAAACGGTTCTGTCCCTGCCACGTTTCGGATAGCATACATGATAGGATGGAAGGAGGGCCCCAACCAGCCTGAACCATCAGAGAGGGGTTCCGCCCAGGTGAACTTGAAGGATGTTCTAAAATAATTATTTATTGTATTTATCTATTTGTCTTTTTGCTTGGAGTTGTTAAGGGCGGTCATATGTCGTCATTCGTTGACCGAGGCCAAGGGTGCTGGGAGTTTGATCACGGATCTTTTAAAGCGATTTCCACTGCTTGCGGATGGTTGGTCTTTCCGAGTATTCTGTTGTTGAATCACTGAAAGTCTCCATTTTCTATTGATCGTATGTACCATTCAATGCAATCATGAAGTCATCTAATCCATTCAAAATGCTTTAGTTATGCATCAATCCATAAGAATAGAAAATATCAGCCTTATATGACTACCCTAACTGTATGCAGTCTCTTATCTGTTACTTGCCAAAGTTTGAGACGCACGGGAGACATATCTGGCACCATGCAAAAGCACGAGGTCCAACTTATGGTGAAACCTGTCATCGTAGAGTAAGGATAAATACAATCAACAAGATGTCAGCCGAATATTGATACGATTCCAAGCAGGCTTCTTCATGTGCATATTGCAGTTAAGTGGTTATACGCCAATAGAGCCCTTGAGAGAATAATTGATGCTCTTACTCAATCGGGCACATAACACCTCAAGTGCCTGCTGCCGAGAGTTATGGGACAGTGGAGCAGCTCAAGGAAGAACTGCACGAATCTAGCTCACCCCGAACAGAGTCTCAAAGATAGAAACAGACAGTTTATACCTCTTATTGCGTCCTATCCTAAATATTGTATGGAGAACAAGCAAGCATCATGACTAGTGTGCCGATCAGTTACATTATCTTGCACTGCGTCCCACACTCATGATTTCACATATTGGCATAATGAACATAATTCATCTTTTCTGCTTTGCTTCCCACAATTCAAGACAGTGATGTGTCATTGCGACGAAAAGTATAGAAGGGAATGATGTTATCTCCATTGAATAGCAGAACATATCTAGTACCCGATTTTATTGCCTTATAGTCACCTACAGCTTTCTCTGAACCTCGGTTTCTCTTAGCTTAATTACGGCCTTGTGGAAGACGGTCTAAAGCATCAAAACTGCGTCACGCGTAGACCAAACAACGTACCATGGAAGTGCCACATGTGTAAGCGACCGACGGCGGTCCCGGGGCAAACTCTGAGTGCTCAAGGTCCCTTGGCATATTTTCAAGGGTCAATGGCTCAAGAGCGATCAGCCTACGCCGCCCCTGTTTTACATTATTGCTACGATAAGCGACGTCTTGAATTGAGAAAAATTGGAAGGCAAACTTTGGGAAACTACATTATTTGCTAGACACTAATCAAAAACCTTCAAGAAGATTCTTCTATCCCTTTATAAGAGCTCTGCTAGTGTAATTCTTCTTTTTTAGAGAAGATGCATATAAGATTACTATAGTGAATTGAAAGCTGTGCATTTGTGTAAGATTGGAGGCAGTTGAACAGGTGAAATCTGATACTTCTCCTCATCTGATTTCTCTCTTACCGGAGTCGTTCAAATGATGGGCCTGCCGGTCATTTTATTTTCAAGCACAATCGGTTGCCGATGACTTTGCCTTTGCAAACGATAGCCTATCATTGCTGAAAATGGTGTCATGCTATTTCGTTAGAGACGCAGGTGAGGTGACAGCTGAAGAAAAAATTACTAATAGACGCTCTCGTACTGTGCCAGGAGACTGTACGGGCTTATTAGGCTTACTAGGGTTCATCAGCCATTTGGCAGTCATCATCCTGACCACATGAATGTTTGGCACTGGCCCAAAACAATAGTATAGCAACTAACTCCGCTACTTTCTATTTTTAGTAAGTTAGTTTTATTTCATTTAGGTTTAATTTTAGGATATTCTCTGGCCTCTATAGCCTTTAATCCTGCCTCAAGTGATCAAGGACCCTTCAAAGGTTTTCGAATTGAACATCTTGGTGGAAACAAAAGATTAGCTATTATCTACTATCGATGGAATATCAGCAATTGAAGGAGATTAAGTGATAGAAGATTTTTGCAATTGTCTTTCGCGATACAGTCTTCAATATTCTTGACTGGCTATTCATCTTGTGCGAATGAAATCAACACTTTTTCACAATGCTGGATCATACTACCTTGATGCTTAAGAGCCACATCAACACTCAATAATCATCCAGCTACTAAAAGGGGAGTACAAATTGAATGGTCCAAGTCCTCTCATTTCACAGGAAATAACTTTCTTGCCTTTAACCCAGTAAAGACCAATCTATGTCATTCAAGCCACAAGAGTCAAAAACCGAGTAGACAGACTTGAGAAACGACGACCCCAGTACAACGTGTGGTCCGTTACCTGGGAAAATCCCCAAAACCGCAGCAACTTTGTGAACTCAACCGATATTCAACTAATTAGATGTGGAATTTGCAAGAGCAGGGTATTCACTAAAACAATGATAAAGATATTTCATTTGAGTAGCTGTTTGATGTTGTCGTCTTGTCTGATTGCCAGAGCTTTTAAACTACATATTCGCTCTGTTAATTCTCGTTTAATGGACGCGTCATTTCAAAAAACGTCAACAAACATGATCTGGAACAAGGAGGCTACACTAGCACTCATTGACGAAAAATGAAAGACAAGAAGGGTTTACAAAGATTCAAAAGCGAAGAATGGAACTGCATCACCGAGGCT
Source organism: Citeromyces hawaiiensis (assembly GCA_030567395.1). Lineage (NCBI taxonomy): Eukaryota > Fungi > Ascomycota > Pichiomycetes > Pichiales > Pichiaceae > Citeromyces > Citeromyces hawaiiensis. Next base: position 10,125 of record JAJLSF010000048.1, read on the forward strand.
GTCTGTTTGGAGGGTGAGTTCTGCTGCAAAGTATGCAAGTTGAAGGTAGCCGTTGGAGTTCAGTTTCCTCCGTTGCAAAGAGTGCATAGTGAAAGAGATCTTGTGGTAAGTTGTGAACTTGATAGTATTCATCACAAGAATGGGTTCTTGCTTATCAGTAAAATCCCCCCCTCATTCGAAACTCTAGTCAACTTCTTGCAGACAGTGTTATGTAAGACGATGATGGCTTTGTATTGAACCTATCTACCGCCTTTTGTCATACATGCAGACAGAACAGGATAACAGCCGGAGATCAAAAAGTCCCTGTAATTTTCAGCGCGGCAGTCAATTAAAGTCGGTCGGTTAATTCTTGGGATCTGCGCAGTTAGCTAGACTTGTAGTGTCTTTTTCTTCGGAACAGTAATGACGAAACCAGGGTAGCTTCACCATCGCGATAAGAGTCTGCTTCCTAGCCAGGAAGTGCAGGTTAAGTAAGAGGGGAAAGAATCAAGGAGAGTCCAGTTGTTGCCGCCCCTTAGTCAGCCTAAACGCGCAGCATTGGCAATACATATAAATGAAAACTATGACAGGGATTGCTCCGTTTACTAAAATTGTCGACAAAGTACATAAAACGTGTATTCTCGATTGAAGCGGATAAACGAAAGAGCATGATGGAAAAGGATGAGGAAGCTTGGCTTGGTATCGTTTGATAAGTCCCTCGCTGCATCTGTCACGCTGCTTATGTCTTTCTATCGAAGTAGGATAGAAGGAATTGGCAATTACGCTCGTTGAAATTCTACAAACTTCAAGCACCCAATCTAGGTCCACCACCAAAAGCAAAAAATGAAGCCTGCTTTCAAAGCACTAAGCTCAATTAAACTCATCACAGTAAAGAGCGATCTCACAATAAAATTGAATTGGTTGACCACTTACCGATATAAGTCAGTGGTATTAAATTTCTGGTCAATTGACTTCAATACAACACGAGAACGTTATGCGATATACAATTTATTTTGTACAGACTTGGCGAAACCTTTATGGAGGAAAAAACAAAAGAAGCCTTCTTTTTGCTTCTTTCTGCCTCGAGCCTCCTAAAACGAGAAAAAAATTCACATCCTTTCACCACGGTTCAGCAACAACATGTCAGACCAATCAGACGTGCAACTCTACGTTCGCCCCATTCGCGATGGTAAGTTTTCTCCCCATTTCCCCCCATCCCCACTAACGCCCAGCTACCCAGCAGGAAGTTGAAGATTTTTTTTCGCCCTCAGGACCGCTTCGCAGCGTGAGAATCATGAACGGGTACTGCTTCGTTGAGTTTGAGAACCCGGACGACGCAAGAGCCGCTTTTGATGAAAAGGCCGGGCAGGAGTTTCTCGGTGAGCCACTCCAGGTTGAGTTCGCTAAGCAGAGACCGCCTCCCTCTGCTAAAGGTCAGTTCCGTCTCAAGGTTTCCAAATTGCCAGAGGATATCTCGTGGCAAGACGTGAAAGATCTGATTTACGACATCACTACGGTTCGCCCGAGTTATGTGAGAAATTTGGGACCCGGTGTGGCGTCAATGGAGTTTTACACGCAGGAAATCTTGGATGACGCTATTTCCCGCGTAAACGGATACGATTTCAACAACGAGACGCTCATTGCGGAAGTGGACGACTCGCCGTTCACCCCAATGGGACGCGGTGGAGATCGCCGTGACAGAGGACCGCCCAGAGGTGGATCCAGAGGGGGATTCAGAGGTGGAGACAGAGGTGGATTCCGGGGGCCTCCAAGAGGTCCACGCGGAGGATTCGGCGGCAGAGGTGGCTCCAGAGATGATTACCGCGATGACTACAGACCAAGAGATGATTCCAGACCAAGAGATGATTACCGGTCACGTGACGACTACAGACCGCGCGATGACTATAGATCACGTGGTCCTCCAAGGGATGATTACAGACCCAGAGGTGGTGACAGGTACGACCGGTACGACGAGAGTTACGATTCCCGTCCACGTGACAGATCTCCAGAGCGGTACTAGTTAATGTGTCCAAAGGATTTATATTGTATATCAAGTTGGATCAATTTACTTACGCGTTTCAGTAGCGGTGTACTCCGGGATTTGTCCTCGGTGGTAACTTTACACATTGGGTTCCCTGATTGTTGAGAGAGAGGGCGAAGGGGAGTCGCCTCCCAGAGAGTGTTATGTGGGGAAACTAAAAACATTTTGCATACTATAAGCGCACTGCTTCAGTGCGTACTTTAATGCGACTGGAAGAGGCTTTGAGCTGATAGGTGAAACATGCAGTTGCAGAGCGAGTCTCTGTATGTGTGATGAGAATATTCTGGGTGTCTTACTCTTCATTAACCCCACCGATATATATAGCATACTACATAATGACCGGTATTCTCGATGAGGGGATATCACAATAATAGATCGTCGAGTTCGATGTATAGTTCTCTTGGAGACATGATGAGACGTCTCTAGCTCAACGGTTTGGTGGTGCAAAAGTAGAGGAGCAGATTTCGACAGCTTTTGAATTCAAGCAACGGGGGGATTAACACAAGTCAATGTTAATGCTTTTTCAAACATCCTTTGACATTCTCGAAATATGATTAGCCGTCTTTGGGTATAATCAACCACCGCCAAAGCAATAGGAGCTATCGATAATCTAAGCTCTCGCTTCTTTTTTGTTTCCACATATAAGCAAAAACTACATATCACATCACTATGGGTCCACATCCGGACCTTGGGATCAGATCAGATCTCCCGGATCTGAGAAATCATAATTATGCCCACTTATCATCACATTAACGAGACTAGACATTTTCACGGAAAAACTTCAAGTATATATTGGTAAGGCCCACTTCGAAAGAACGGCATTCGTATCATCAGCTTCATGATATCCTTTCTGATAAACTCTGGCTCTTGTACTCCCTGTTTTCTGAATAAAATATATGTCTGGAGTCACTCTGGCGTGCACGTGACTGTGCAAACCGAGGAGTGTTTCTCAGAGAGCAGATCGGTCATATTTGTATGTCCGCCTTGATGGCTTAAGACCAGCAAACTCCTTCAAGCATATATACAGCCAAAAAGCCAAAACAGAACGCCTGAATTCATTTTTTGGAAAAGTTTTTGGTGAGGTTGAAAGCATTTCATTGTTGTCTTTTTGCCGGTTTTACCCAAATGTCTACTATTTTTGTTCTCCGATTCACATTAGACATACATAACGCAGATATACTCATGAATATGCATTTGGGAAAATTAGGATCTGCCGATTTTTAATTATAACGTACTTGTGCTGTAGTGAAGTCAATACCATTGATACTAGTATCAGTGAAAAGGTCAAGCAAATTAACAATATTGTTAGCTGTTGAGTTGTGGTTCTTGTCCTCATTGTTAGTGACATCCATATCCCAGAAAGGGCCAAGTTGTGATTTTCTATCAGTTCGCCTTTCAATTATTTCCCCAAACGCCAACATTAGGCGAGTTTTGTTCCCTGGAGTACCATTGTTCAGCCTTTCGAGGTCGAGGAACCTCAGAACATATCGTCTGATGAAAGGAAGTGGATTGTATCCGAGCAGTTGCATTGCGCTGTGTCCCTTAACCAATTGTCTAGACCTGCTCTTGATATGCTCATTCGCGGGAAATGGCCGCCCAGAACATTTTTTACCACCCCACAGTCATAGAATTTAGGCTGAGCCGATTCTTGGCTTTAGCAGTCCAGCCTGGCTGCGAAAAGGCTATTTTCCGCTGCAGAGCCTTGAATAGTACTACGATGCATCATCGAGTGGTGATTGCCCAGGAAAATTATGTGGTATCTTTTGAGAATCCCAGGGATCTGTTCACATTTCATAGACACAACTATGTTTGCACTTTTGGGACTTTTACAATAGTCGAGATTTGAGATAATCCGCACAAGCTTCCTGAAGTGTTCAATGCAGTTGACTTTAATTTTCCTTCGCTATTCTCTTAAAACGCATACCTTGCCATAAGCTCGGTGTTCTGAAGTAAAGTTCAATGATTTTCTGACTTTTTTCTTGCAAGTTTGACTACATATACCATCTGAAAGTGTCACACACTTTCACCGATCAGAACTTGCTCCAAGGCGAATAAAGATAATTTGTTTTGCAGAGACTTTACATTGAAGTCTTCTAACTGTTCTGCAACTGGACATAGGAAGGAGGTTGAGAAAGTATTCTGAGGTTCAACTAAGTGTAGCTTCAAAATTGTAGACACAGTCTCTGTCTGTTGACAGAAAGCGGTATTCTCCCACTGATCGCCAAAAAGGTAATGCGGCCATCTAGCGTCCACGTATTGTGAGCGTTGAAGTCAATTGATCTGAAAAATGAAGTTGTCGGTTTATTAGATCCAGTCTCAGCTCGGTGAAGGATTATTGGAGAGTAAAAACCGATTTTCGGACGGGCCATATAATGTCTTATCTCTTGTATTAATTTTTTCAAAGGCTTCCACGCGACTCACAACTGGGTCTCTCTTGAAAGGGATCAACACATTATACCTTACATGAAGATAAAGATCATCAAAAGTCAGTGGATACCTAGCAAACCTGATCAGCTACACATCGTCGAACATCTGGAGGGCATTATGGAAAAAATATCTACATCCACACACCAAACCTTCGAAAAATTTCAACATGGCAGATATCGCTGGAGGGTAAGTCTCACCACACAGTCTCAAAAACTAACAAGAAAGAAGCAAATCATGGGCTGAAGAGGTAGACGATGTGCTGCCTGCTCCCCAGATTATAGAGAACCCGGACCACACAAAAACCGTCATATCGCACCGCATAAACGAAGACGGTAAGAAAGTGAAGCTTACACAGAAGATCAAAGAGGTCAAAGTTGTGGAAAAAGTGCATCCTGACGTTGCCACTAGAAGAAAATGGCACCGGTTCGGTTTGGAGAAGGGTAATGCAACGGTGGGGCCGGATTTCCGTACTACGCAACTCGGAGAGCACGTTTCTCTTGTTCTGGGGACCGCTTGGAAGGATCTTGAGAGAAAACAAGCAGAAGAAGCAAAGGCAGAAGAAAGAAAGAATGGTGGAAGTAAAAGTATCACGTGTAGATTGTGTGGTGGAGAGCATTTCACATCCAGATGTCCGTTTAAGGACACCTTGGGCGGTGAAGGTGAGGCGAATGCAGATGGCTCAGCCACAGCTACCCCTGAACCAGCTTCATCTGGCGCATCTGGCTATGTACCGCCACATATGCGCGGTAAGCCTGGCGCGATACCTGGCAGATCTCGTTTCGAAGAAAGAGACGATTCCACCACTCTCAGAGTCACTCAGCTCAACGAGATGGTTACTGAGGATCATATCAGAAATGAGCTGTTTAACAAATATGGTCCTCTGAGAAGAGTTACCCTGGTGAGAAACAGAGAAACTGGAAGATCAAAGGGTGTGGCATTTGTAGCCTTGAAGAGCATACAAGATGCAGAGCAGGCTATAAAGGATTTGGACGGAAAGGGTTACTATTCGCTTATTTTGAGGGTGGAGTGGTCAAAACCAAAGGCTCCTCGTTGATTGTGTAAGCTGTATAGTGCAATCATTTTTCCTTTTGCTTTCCTGTGGAATGGGTCCTGATGATTACATGCCACTCTTTGGTGGCTCATCATATCTGACTAAACCTGCTGACATCAATTCAAGTTCTCTGTTTGAACGATTCTATAAAACACTCCTTCTGAATCACCACTTTGCATATATATAATCAGCCAGCTCTTTGCTTCGATAAACGTCATTATGCAACCCCATGTCACAGTAATGCGTTTGCGGGGCAATTCCTGCAGTATTCAGCCATTCTTCCAGCTGCTTAGGCTGGTTCAGTGACAGTAGCTCGTCTTTAGTGGAGTGTATTATGTATATTTGTCTTCCTTTAAAGACTTGACTGAAACCTGTCGATAATGGGGTGCAATATTTCCAGTCTTCACCGCAGAATGCATCCTTGACAAAGAAATCATACGAAGGGTACTCTTCTAGCATGCTTCCCACATCGTATATACCGTCTACTAAGAATAGCGTATCAAAGCGAGAGACGACCACCTTCCACACAGGAATGAGATCGCCTATTTTAATATCGGAGGCAAATCCGTAAGACTCCATCGTTGGTTTATACCGATCAAACGATACAACATAATTTGGAAATTGTTGTGCAATGTCAGGGAATGACAGAACTTGAAGACACAACGTGGCACCTACCGAATGTCCTAAAAGTGCCATTGTGCGATATTGAGGACAAGTTTTGAGTACATAAAGAATTGACATAAAAACGTCCACCAAATGTGACGGATGTTTTCTGAAAGGCGAAAGTTGATACTCGGTCTTATATATTTTTATATCATCCGCGCGACGCAGGAGATTTTCTGCCAAAATGTCGAAATCGGCAAAAGTGTTAGTAGCGTCACGCCATGCACCGCCATGAATGCAAAAAATTGCCCTCTTAGCATCAGCCCCTCCTTGCTGTGCTACGCAGAGTCTTCTTTGAGTACCGTATTGCATTCACATCCGTACATCCTCCTGTATCGTAGGGCATTTCCCTCTGTGATGGAGTTAGTGTGCTGATATGTGTACCGTGATCAGTCATGAGTCAGTGCTCACATAAGTGACTTGAAAATAAATGATCTGTGGCTTACATTGTCATTCAGATGCCCAAGTTTACCCTGCTTCCTCTATTATTCGATCAGACATGTGCAGCAGAATAAAGCCTCAAGGGATTCATGTCATTGCAGACACAGACAGGCGAGGCGGCTTTGGAATAGTCTGGATTTGTAGCTCACAATGTGGTTTCTTTACAGTAGCCTATAATGCACCTTGAATCAGCGCCTAAATCTCTTTCTGTCACCTTATGTTGCCTAGAAAGCAATCATACGTCTAAATTTTCTTTGATTATTAATGCACAGGTTGTACATCCTGCACTGTCATCTTTCATCGAGGTGTCGCTTTTCGAGCATCAAGGCTTTTATGGGTCTCTACAGCTCGGATAGACCTTGCAGTTACAGGTGCGCATTACCGGACCGAGAGCTTTGCATTTTGAGCGGCTAATCTACTACATAGGAGATCCCTTGTACCTACTTAGATACTTGAGTGTATCAAAAGCCATGCAATTCTAGCTGTCAACAAAATAGCCATCTAAAAGACTTTTTGTCAGTCGTCATCACTCTACTAAGGAAACCGCAGAGGTTAAATGAACAAATTAATGGAAGTTTGTTAGTCACAGTCGAGAATGTCCGATCTGCCCCTCTTTGGCGAAACCACTGATCCAGCTCGAAGTAACCTTGTGCATAATGCGTCGCTTGTCGAGAAAGACATTGAGATTACATACTTTTAAAAACACCTATAGCTCAATGTCACTTCCCGTGCGGAAGAGATGAGGCTTAGCGTCTAGCATTCTACGGAGAATCATGATATCTTGGGTATTGACCCTTTAGTATTTGCTATTGCACAGAGTTAAACTAACTTTATGTTACACTTCTAACGATATATCAATGATGTTGTAGACCTTGTAAGAGAAGTTTAAACGAGGAGTTGTCAGACCCAAATATTAGTCGGTCCATGTCTATTAAGGCCGGTACTTCAATATTGAACAACCCGAATCCCCTGTGGGCGATGTTCAGCTTACTACCAGCATGTAAGCAGAATGTCTGGACCGTTAAGCGGATCTAAGGTTCTATTTGCAAATATATAGTTCTTTATGTTCTACACTACTCACACATGCGCATCACATGCCCTAATGGGGATTAGCAGCAGACGACTTGGTAGGTGTAAAAAAGAGAGCTCGACCACTCAGACTTGAGATGAGGTTCTTGAATGAATTGAATCCGGTTGAATCCAGTCAATCACCAGTTTCCATCAAGAGACTCGTACGCACACTACACATCAATCAGAACAATCCAGCGTTATGACACATCACCTCACAGTTGAGTGTCATAATTCTCTTTTTTCAAACATTAATACTTCCTCTGATGATCCATTGAGCTTTGGGAGATTTGCCCGCGACCATTGAGGGTCATTTGATAAAGGAACTAATTAAAGTGCTTAACTGGGCGGATTCTATCCTTCATGCAGCCGTAGTCATTGGCAAAGAGTCTTGATAATTGAAACTAGAGACTACAGGTTGCATAACAATAACCGAGCGTTGGCAGATAATCAGGCTACTGCAAATATTCGCAGAAGATGCAGCTTGAGAAGATGATGAATCTTTGCTCACTAAAGGACTATCTGCCCCCAGTTTTGATCGTTAGTACGTCTGTGTGCATTCTGTGCTCTGGAGCAATACCCTTTGAGCGAATTTTTTCGTCAGCCTTTAGCCAACAGACGCTACGCAGGACATCCCAGGGTCCCCGGGGCATTGCACTCTTTTACGCAAATTTCAGGGGCACATAAAGAGAGCCTTTCTCTGCAGGCGCTTATCCACACACCACCAAAGATTGCGTACAGAAACAAAATGGCATCTACATCAGCGGCTGCGTCTATGTTACTACGGCAGTTCCGGGAACTGACCGACCCAAAGAAGGGGGTTCCCTCTTTCCACATCGAGCTGGAAGACGACAACATCTTTCTGTGGAATATTGGAGTTATGGTTTTGAACGAGGAGTCGGTTTATCACGGCGGATATTTCAAGGCGCAAATGCGGTTCCCCTCAGATTTCCCCTTCTCGCCGCCGAGTTTCCGCTTCACTCCTGCGATTTTCCATCCAAACGTGTACCGCGACGGGCGGCTGTGTATTTCTATTTTGCACCAGGGCGGCGATCCCACCTCAGAGGAACCGGACAGCGAGACGTGGTCTCCTGCGCAAACCGTGGAGAGTGTTTTAATCTCCATAGTGTCGCTTTTAGAAGACCCTAATGTTGCCAGTCCGGCAAACGTGGATGCGGCAATTTCATACCGCAAGAACAGAGACCAGTACAACGAGCGGGTTCTGAAAGAGGTTGAAAGATCGAAAAACGACATCCCCGTGGGGTTTAAAATGCCCTCGGCTAAAGATGCTTATGGATCTTTAGCTCCGTCCGAAGAGCCAGAAGACGAGGTGGATGACGATTTCTGGTTTGAAAGCGAGGAAGACGAGGAGGAGGAAGAGGACTCCATTATGGATGACGTGGAGGAAAAATACGACGAAGAGCATTTGTCTGAAGATGAGGAAAAGTAGTGAGAAAGAGTGAAAGAAGGAAAAAAACAGAAAGATGCATTACCAAAGCTTGAAACCCGCCAAGTTTTGCGATAAAAAGCTGCTCATGTTCCCCAGCCGTTTCTGAGCTATAGCTTTCGGGTAGTATATATCTATTATTAGTAGCAGGAATAATTCAACGCCCGCCACAGTTTTTATTACAACAACGTTCTCCCCCACGTTTATTATCAGCCAGTCTTCCCGAGTTTCCGGGTCGGTAGAACTCTCGTAATGGTTCCATGCAGAAATAGCCAGCAGCGAGAGCATCTCCAAGTTTTCGCACCGCTGGTTTTTACAGGATATAAGCGGCTGTCCCGCCGGTGTGAGGAGCGACACAGAAGAAGGGTCGGTACGTGAGAGGGCACACGGCTTGAGTGCTTGTTGGAGGAGGTTGGAGATGTTTCTCGATTGCAGCATGAGATTTTTATTTGCACGCAATTTCTTACTAAGAAGTCTTAGAGGCGTTCTAATTGATTTTTTAAATGGTCTATAGTAAATTCCATGAGAATATTCTTTGCCTTACAGTTCTTGAATAGAGATAGCTTAGTCTTTTCAAACTAGTAATATCCGCTCAACCGTTGCAATTCTGTTATTATTGAAAAAGAAGAGTATAGGCTTGACGCTTCCGCCCACTTGGCGTCATTTAGTGGCTGGCTGATATTTTACAGATGTGTGAACATCGAATTTTGATCGGGTGAAATGTACCTATTAAGAAGTCCATGATTTATAAAATGGAACTTTTATGTGAAAAAAAAATTGGTCATCCTTTTCATAATTACCAAGATGTTTGACGGTAGCCCTCGTGCATTCAAAGTTATCTAAAAATGCTCACTGCCATCAAATAAACAAAAGGCTTAGTCTTCTAAACCACTAATTATTGTTCTCCATATTATACGCCAGCCTTTTAATGGCTCCCCTACTGTATGCGATAGTCATCCTAGTAAGCACTTGAATGGGCCGCTACTCTATCGCTAACTTTTCGGAAAGTACAAGCCATCCATAGACCAGCGCATGTCGATAAGATACACATGCATGCATTATTAACGAAATGGCTTTGTTTGAACTGCTTGTTCTAAAATAGTTGCAGCACAAATCACCAAACGACTTTTCCTTCTTTTAAATTGGCTTTTGTCGTGCCCCTATGTGCCTCTTATTTACCGTTTATTTTGCTCACAGCTTGCTTTAAGGCACTGGAGGCATCTTATAATATACAGGCGCGAGAGATAATCTCAGGTGAAGTTGATGATTTATACAACGGAACTTTTATGTGGAGAAAAAAGAAAAAAACAGGAACTGGGCTGTCAAGTCTCTAGCGTTTTGAGGCGTCCGTGTGGTTCAAAAAAATATGGCAAATCTCAAAGACCAGTGAAAACGTTCCTAGCTAGCCATATCACACGATAATCCGCTGCGGTAAAGCTTGCAGAAGATGATAAAGTGTACCTTTATTGTGATTTTAAAAAATGAAAAACATACTTACGGCGATATTAGCAAATAAATCAGCTGGTAATCAGAGTCTTTTTCAAAACCTTACATGGAGGTCGTACCCATGTAAAATCCAACAGGTTATGAGCCTTATGACAATTTTTAATTTTATTTTGTGACTTTACACCAGCAGGAGTCGAACCCTGCGACTGGAAAGCTTTCACGCACTACGTTACGAAAGCAAATTTCAGACCCGCAGCCGGTGGGTTCATTAGAACATCTCTAAAACCATTGCCCCCTCTCCTCTAGTTCTTTATTTTTCTTTTCTTCATGTCCCTCTTTTTTATTCTTCTCTGCCATACTCATAAGAAAAAAAACCCCAAAGTCATCAATCAATTAAGTAACTCTGAACTAACTATTACGGGAATCATTATGAAAAAAAAAAATGCTGGTTCTTTCCTTTCATTTCCTCAAGTTGATGAGATCGAACAGAGTGTCACAATACGAGATGAGTTGAATACTCCTATCGACAATTCTTCAGCCCTGGGGACTCGAATTTTCGGCAGCCTTCTCCTTGCACGGGCTTGAGTGAAAATGATGCTCCTTTCATGACAAGAAAATACGCGACTGGCTTTGAGTGCATGGTGGTGATGACTCAAGCTATGGGAATTTTTGAGCTTCTCGAGCTGCGTTCTTCATGAATCATGACACAATTCGTTAAAGGGCGTCTTCTGGTAGAGGTTACTCTTTTTGGGTTAGATGGGCAACTCGCGTTATACATAGTTTGGGCCAGCAATGGGCCAAAATAAAAAGAATCAGGAAGCTCTCTATATCATAGTTTATGCTCAATTAAAGAGATCCGGAAGGAAATGCTCGAACGAGGACGTAAATCCCCACCTAAAAAACTCAAATCCTTAAACACTACCCGCATAAAGATTCGAACTCGTCGCTCGAGTCACCTAGTAAATCACCTCCCTCCGACTCGAACTGTCCACCTCCTTAACGCGCATTTAACAAACACAATGGATGGGCGCGTTCCTCTCAAGGAAACCACACCGAACGTTCGAAAGAAGCCCCAGGTCAAAACCACCACGCGCCTCAATGCGGACGAGCTGAAAACATGGCAGAGACAATGGCGCAGCATTATGAGCGAGTCGGTTGTTTACTTTGAGAACGACGACAAGATTGAGTCGCAAAAGAATGAAAAAATCACGGCGAAAAAGTGTTTAGAATCTCTAGGTGCTTATTGCGAGCCATTTTTCACGGAAAAAGTTACAATTATCATTTCAAGACGGCCGTACCAGCCTGAGAAAATCTCCTATCCTTCCGGAGATCCTTTCAACTGGGCAATCAGAAAGGCGCTCAAAGTTTGGAGTTACGATAAGGTGTTCCGTTTTTTGCGTAATCTTGGAGTGGATACTCAAGCTCCGCACCAGGAGAATAAAAAACTAACAAACCTCCTTCAGGAGGAAAAATTGCATGGCCCGTCCGATAGAGATCCGCTGGCTAAGCGAGATGATGTTCATTACTTGAAGGGGGATTTTTTCCATGTTTTCGATTTAACTCAGGTTCACAGACCGGTTGTATTGCGAGAATGGCAAAAGAGTAAATATAAAGAACCGCATTTCCCGCATCTGTACGCCTCCACAAATGGAAGATCCCCTTTCCAGTGCGATCCGGAAAATACCAACGATTACAGGAAGAAATGCAGAAGGCTGCAATTTCTCGCGCAAAATAAAGAGTACCGTAATCGTCTCATTGAAGCATCAACTGGAAAAAAGTCCCCCAAAAGATATAGAAAAGCGGAAAAGGGAGCTGCTGCTGTACTCGTAGCTCAAGCTATGGCCCCTCCTGCTGCACTATCTCGAAACGATAGCGTGATCTCGAAAAAGGGCGGGCTGCTCAAGGATATTGGCGAGATTCAAGCTTCGGGCGTTCAGCTGTCTACCGCGCAGTCCGGCGGCTCGAAAAATGGGCTGGGCCCTTTCACCGCCCAGGTGGATAACCGCAAAGTTGAGAGCGGGAAAAAACGACTTGTTGATTTCCCCAGAAAGAAAAAGGGAGACGTTTTCGATGGGAAAACTCGCTCCGAACTTTACAAAGCATACAAAAAAGTTAACAAGGAGAGCAAAAGCGGGTACTGCGAGAATTGCAGAGTAAAGTACGATTCCTTCGATAAGCACATCATTAGCGGGAAACACCGTTCTTTTGCTTTGGATCGGGAAAACTTTGCGCAAATTGATACCCTCATCAAAAACGTGGAAATGTCCCGACTGATGAGGTGTTAGCATATAATAGAGCTATACAAATGCATGAATTATTCAAATGACTAGCGTGAGCAAGGAGCATCTCCAGTGAAGAATGAGAAATATGTTTTGATTCAGATAAGTAGAGTCTCATTTCCTGTGAGCACTTGTATACAGGATGTGCACTTAAAGTCCAAGACTACATCTCTTTAGAAGGCGCTTTATAAGTTAAATATGAGTGAAATCTCCAAACCTGCAGAGCGCATTCGAAGGAATCTGCCATATGCACTCAGCACAATCTTCTCCTGAAACGAGTTTGGTAGAGACAATTTCACCAAAGTCCAATCCATATGTACTGATCGCACATATCTAAAAGTCTCCCAAATTTTCTGAAAAGTCTTGACGTGGGAACCAACGTCGCCTTGGATCGTATCGGGTCTGGTGATATCATTGTTAGTGATTATGCTTAGATTTATAGTGAAAATGTTGATTGTTTGTTAATGAGTTTATTATTCTCTCTCTTTTCTCTCACACTTCCAATAAGCGGGCACAACTCCCATTAAATTGCCTCCACGCTCGAGATCTCAGGACTCACTTTTGCTTGTTCGAGGGAGGCCAGCCGAATGTGTGACATTCTTCATGATTGAAACCTCCAAAACTACCGTATCAGGCTAGTAAACGCATTCAATAGGTTTAGTAGACAAAATCTGTCCGCATCCAAATTACAAGGGCAACTTAATTTTTTCGGAGGTGCTCAACTTACGACATTCCCTGAAATTCTTCAAACTTTAGCTGATGTTGGAAAGAGATCTTAGAGTAAAACTGAAAGTATAGATAGCATACAAAAGGGGTGTGAGATTTCATGCCATTTGATGGAAATGAAGCTAGTGCTCCGAACACAGGCTAATTTCTCTCGGCTCAGTGGCCTTGATGTTTTAGCACGCAGCATTATTTAATAGAGAAAATAAGTCCACAAAACGGAATTGTTCAGCCTACTGCTGGCTTCCATGCAGCGTTGATCAGAGTCAGTCAAAGAAACTTTGCCGCTCCGTTCCACAAACCTAAGTATTACGCAGAGATAAACGGAATCACCACAGCAGGAATCTTTTATTGACCATTTTTGTATCATACAAGGCCTATAGCTGACGAGAAGTCGCTCACACCAGCTCGCAAGGATTCAAGGTTCAGTGGTGAGCCATGAAGGCTTGCTAGAGGTGCTTGAGTGACTTTGTAGTTCTCAAAACTTGAGGCTGATGGATATGTCTTTGCGCTTCTTAGATTCTGCTCTTGGCATTTAACGGTGAGACTCTCACAGTCTACTCGAAAAAGAAGCCATCTAGCTCAGAATGCTAGAAAATAATGGTAAAGAGTGTGAGATGTATCGTTTGTCATGTATTGACGTCATGATAGAGTGGAACATGGAGGGGACTACATCAAGCATGGCAGGGCAGCAATCAGGATTATATAGTACACACTTTAACCACCATATTAATGAAACGGTTCTTTTCCCAGTATAATATTCACTTGGTCACGATATGGAAAATATGCTGGGACAAGTCCAAGGAGAGCTGCAACAGAATTTTGTTCTCTGCAATCTTGAATTATATATATATATATATATACAATAAATTCCTGCATAATGAATAAGGCACTAGTTTGGAGACGATGGATCCACTATTCGCCGGTAAACAGGAGGGATGATTTGGCTGCGAGATTGGGAATCAAAACACCATCTCAAAAGGTGTCTGACAGAAACATTACGGAGAATAAAGTCAGTCAGAACAGCATAAAGAAACCTTCCCCCGGGAAACCCATTACAAACACTACGAAACCACTCAGGACAGCAAAAAATGGGCAAGCTTCTCAGATTGCGCACGAGTTTGCGGAAACTCAGAGAATGTCGAAAAAGATTGTCAAAAAACCAAAGTTGCAAGCAAAAAAGCCTCTGCAAAGGACAAAAATAGCTGTACCAACTTTTTGCAGCGTTGCCAATTTAGGTAATATTTTACGGGTGCGGATTGACCAACTTTTGCAGAAACTCTCTGATCTTGGTGTTTCGCACGCTTCTTATGATTATATTCTAGACGCAGAGACTGCTGCGCTTGTTGCCGATGAGTTTGGGTTTGAGGTAAGTATGAATGACGAATCTGGGGCCGATTTGTTTCCGGCGGTTGAAAAAAACGATGTCCCTAAAGTTTTAGTGCCTAGAGCTCCTATAGTTACGATTATGGGACACGTAGATCACGGTAAAACCACCATTTTAGACTTTTTGCGTAAATCTTCCATCGCCGCAAAGGAACACGGAGGAATTACTCAGCATATTGGAGCTTTCTCCGTTAAAACACCTCGATCCGGAAAGATAATCACGTTTCTAGACACTCCGGGACATGCAGCTTTCTTGAAAATGCGTGAAAGAGGTGCTAATATGACAGATATAGTGGTTCTTGTAGTGGCAGCCGACGATTCTGTTATGCCGCAGACAAAGGAAGCCATTCGTCATGCCAAAGCTGCCGGTGTGCAGGTTATTGTAGCTATCAATAAGTGTGATCTTCCAGGAGCAAACCCGGAGAAAGTGGTGGGGGACCTGGCAACGGCGGGGATTGACGTAGAAGACTACGGTGGAGATACACAGGTTGTAAGGGTGAGTGGCAAGACAGGACTCGGGATGGAGGAGCTTGAAGAGTCTATAGTTGCCCTTTCTGAGATCCAGGACTTGAAGTCTCCGGATTCAAAGGTACCAGTAGAAGGATGGGTTATTGAGAGTGAAGTGAAGAAAGGTTTGGGCAATGTAGCTACGTTTCTCGTCAAGAGAGGAACACTGAAACCTGGTTTACTACTTGTATGTGGAACAACGGTATGTAAAATTAGAGCTATGCGTAACGAGATGGGCAAATCCGTTAAATCTGCAGCTCCGTCTATGCCCGTAGAAGTAACTGGCTGGAGGGAGTTGCCTGAGGCTGGGGATTTCGCCATTCAGGCCGCCTCGGAATCATTAGCGAAAAAGGTGATTTCCAATAGAATTCACAGAGAAAGTGTTCTCAAGGGTACACAGCTGGTGGATTCTATGAATGAGGCCAAGCTTAAGACGCAACGGGAAGCACTCAAACAGCAGAAACGCGAAGAGCTGGCGAAAATGGGGTTGGTACTGGCCGATATCGGTTCGCTCGATACTGACGAGTTTGATATTTTGCTTCAAGACTCAGACTCCCAGACCGTCTGCAAGGAAGTCCCTTACATTATCAAAGCGGATGTTTCGGGGTCAGCAGAAGCTGTAAAGGAGTCTATTGCCAATCTCGGTAACGCCGAAGTGCACGCAAAAGTTCTCTACGCTGATGTCGGGACCGTCAGCGACACAGACTTGGAGAGGGCAGAAACTGCCAAGGGCGCGATTCTAACGTTCAACATCACCGTACCCAAAGATGCTCTTTTGAAAGGGCAAGCGCGGGGGATTCCGATAATGCAGCATAACGTGATTTACCACTTGATTGAAGACGTGGTTGATGACCTCACGTCTCGACTGGCTCCGATGTTTGAGCTTAAAGTGGTGGCATCTGCTGAGGTGCGGGCCGTTTTCTCCATAACGGGCAAAAACAAGAAGCTTTTCAAAATTGCAGGTTGCAAGGTTTTGAATGGATTGATCAAGCGGAACTCGAAAATTCGCGTAATGCGCAATGGCTTGGAGGTCTTTAGAGGAAACCTCGACCAGCTCAAGCATGAAAAGGATGAGGTTAACGAGGTTAGAAAGGGAAGTGACTGTGGGGTGGCTTTCACCAATTGGCAAAACTTTGAAGAGGGCGACACGGTGGAGGCTTATGAGGAGATACAGCTCAAGCGGTTTTTGTAAATAGTGCGCTGTATAGGGATTGCATAATTTTTCATCTCTCTCTCTCTTCATGTTAGGAGGCTGAAGTAAAGGGGTTTAGTTCTTCACATAACTGGTATTTAATTTTGGGGTTTTTTGTCAATTGATATCACTTTCGACTGAACTGTAACAGCTGATTGCAACTGGGCATGTAAATGGGGCCATTATAGTTTCACTGGGTACCGTAGACACTGTTGCATTGGCAATATAATTCTCACAGCTGGTTGACTTGTGTAGTCAAAACCTATCAGTTGCGAGAACCCGGAGAGACTCTAGATGTCTCCAGCCGGCTAACCACCAATCCCCAACTAAAGCCATCAGACTCGCCAGTACCGCATTCTTCATTTAGATGTTTACACACATTAATCTCAGCAGGCGTTAACCCAGCCGAGTTTTGTAATTGATAGCCTCGACGGTCACATGCGATGTTATTTAGCATTGATTAACCTTTTTCATGGTGAAGTAGCACCTTCTGTGCCTCATTTGCCTTTTGATGGCATATTCCGCTTCCTATTCGCTAGTTCAGACCTAGTCCTAAAGATCTGAGCAAATTCATTTGCCATTTTAATAGCAGAAAGAGATTTGCTTAATTTGGTAGCTTTAAGTGCATTCGAGCACAGAAAAAGAGACTTCGCATCCCCGTACTATTAAAAAGGGTGCTAAGTAATGTCTTGACCAGTTTCAGAGCGAAATCGACAGCAAAAGAGAATTTGCATCTCAGCCGCTTGTTATGGAAATAGAAGAGAAAATAAAAAAAGATGTACACCAGTATTACCGTAACCTACTTCTCAATAACCACTGTTAAAGTGCAAAACCTGACAAAGATATTGTCTTTTTGAAAAGGTTGTGGTGTCTGGATGTGCGATATTAACTTCTTTCCGATAGTTCTTAGTACAGAAACATTCACCGCAGGCAAATACTTCTCTATAATCGTTGGTCACCGAGAAAAGCGCTACATTTTTCAAAAAATCGCTAACGATTCAAAATTTTCAAATTTCCAGTCCACTGCTCGTAGTTTTGAAGGTCGTGCGCGAACCAATCGTAAAACAGCAGATCTTTGAAGACCTCTCCCTCAGAAAATCAATTGCCTCGCCTTCATACTTAAGGCTGATGGTGTCTGGATGTACATTTAAAGCTCGTGCGCCAACCAATCGAAAACCCAAAATCGCAAACGTATTCAAAATGAATTTTCAAATTCCCAGTCGACTGCTCGTCTTGCCTCCATACTTAAGGCTGATGGTGTCTGGATGTGCACGAACCACCTCTTCCAGAACGTGTTTAGTAGAGATACCTTCACCGCACGCACATTCTTTTCTAGCATCCTCGATCACCGGTCAAAGCGCTGCATTTTACAAAACATTGCTTACGTATTCAAACTTTTCAGATTCCAAGTTCACTGCTTTTAGTTTTGAAGTTCGTGCGCCAACCAATCGTAAACCCAAAATCGCAAACGTATTCAAAAACTTTTTCAAAATCCCAGTCGACTGCTCGTCTTGACTCCATACTTAAGGCTCATGGTGTCTGGATGTTCATTTTGAAGCTCGTGCGCCAACCAATCGAAAACCCAAAATCGCAAACGTATTCAAAAACTTTTTCAAAATCCCAGTCGACTGCTCGTCTTGACTCCATACTTAAGATTGATGGTGTCTGGATGTTCATTTTGAAGCTCGTGCGCCAACCAATCGAAAACCCAAAATCGCAAACGTATTCAAAAACTTTTTCAAAATCCCACTCGAATGCTCGCCTTGACTCCATACTTAAGGATGATGGTGTCTGGATGTTCATTTTGAAGCTCGTGCGCCAACCAATCGAAAACCCAAAATCGCAAACGTATTCAAAATGAATTTTCAAATTCCCAGTCGACTGCTCGTCTTGCCTCCATACTTAAGGCTGATGGTGTCTGGATGATTGGACTTGTCAATTTTTCTGCGGTGTAAGGATGTTGAGTTTCGGGACTGAGCTCGCTGCCTTCGAGTCTTTTGCCTAAACGGTAGCATCAGCGTTGCTGTAGCTGATATGGTTCAGTCAAGATGATGATGGGTTCTGTGTGACTTTCCAGTCCGGGAACCCTTTATCGCTTGCAATTTTAAAGCGTACCCATCACCTTCTCTGACTGCACCACACAAAGTGTGCATTTCAAATATCGAATTGACCGTTTCTAAAGGAGATGAACTTGGTAATTTTTTTCTCATTTATAGATGTTCATGCTGAGAGCTAATATTAAGTTAGTTTGGGGCTTGCCTCCTTTCCTTCTTTGCCTGCTTGTCAACAATAACGTAATACATGAAATGCTAAACAGGTCCAGTTTTCAATCATAGAACCAGTCGGCTGCTGATTATGGTCGATGGGAATAATCTGAGGCTACTCGTACGTCGTTCCAGGAAACAAGCCTGTTTTCCTTGAAAATTGATCTGCGCACAAGTCATTCTCTCATACACAAGTCCAATAATTCTGCTCCACTTTTAATCCAATATAATGCACCTCTATGTATGCATATGCAGTACACTGCCTACAAGAGATGTTATGTGAGGAGTTTCCATTCAACTACCGGTCGCTCTAAGGTCTATCAAAGCCTGTGATCATATATCAACATTGATCAACGTTAAACCTCTGTAGTAATGTCTTCGTCAAACTTTAAGCTAATCGCTGGATATTCATTTACTCAGCATATTGCCACTTATGTCAGCTTGCATGTTGCGCGACGGCTTGTTAGTGCCTCATTTCCGGATGATTGGCGATGAGACAATTCTACCACGTTATGGACTCTATTTGAATAGAACAGGAAGATGGGCGGCTTGGCGGCTTGGTAGGTATTCGGGAGCGAGTTCGTTCACTGAACAGAGAAAAATTAACTCTTAACCAGTACTCTACGGACGCATACAAGAGCTCAGCAAGGATTGAAGCAATTAAGCTGCACACTATCAGTGAACCAACTCACATCGGTTATATCACAAAAAAACGTGTTCGTTTTTCTTCAATTACCAGTCAAGAACTACAACTCTATCATATCAGATAGCGAACATTTAGGGACATGTCGACTCCAGCATTGTCGGTAAGTTATTAGTTGTATAATTTCCACACTAGTTGACACCCGCTGTTCACTGAAGTATAATTTATTAATCTAAAAGAACTATTGCTGCCCAAGGTCCTACGCTAAGGAGGTTACAGGTTTAATTCGAAACATCTCCGCCATATTTGAAACCAATTTCTTCTTATACCGTTGTGACTGATTCCTTTGTGCATCACAATTATAGTTTGTCTCTCCACCCTGCTCTGCTCTGCCTAGTTTTGATCAATTATAGCCGGTGACGTGCCACGCCGAACCCGATATAGGAGGGGTGAGAGTTAAATGCATCAATATCTTGTGTTTTAAAACGTTTTACCTCTTTGACCCCGAGTTGAGGCAGAGCCCTGGGGTATTTTTACAACAAAGACCTTAACACCGCCATTCACAGAATTCTACAGGTACCGATCCCCTGAGAAAATGACTCCAGTCGATTGGAAACTACACGGACACACTTTGAGGATCATATGCATTGACAATTTACAGATCAATTAAAATTGCCGCTCACTCTAGCAGCATCTTGAGTTGTTTGAGTCTATTACTGAACACCTCAAATACCATAAGCCTTCTTTGCACTTTCCAGCACATTCTGCAAAACCATCAACACAGTCATGGGACCGACTC
>JAJLSF010000049.1:0-28827 GCA_030567395.1 Citeromyces hawaiiensis
ATCGACCCAAACTTTGAACGGTGTCTCACAAACGCAGACAGAGAGTATATATCGACCGCTTTGATCCAACAGGCAAATGCAGCAGCTGCAATCGCTACACAAGCGGGTGGAGCTAACAATTTAGGAAATAGAACCATCTATTTGGGTAATCTCCATCCCGAATGCACAGCAGAAGAAATCTGCAACGTTGTTCGTGGTGGAATATTACAAACAATCCGTCTCATACAAGATCGCCATGTTTGTTTTGTCACTTTTGTTGATCCTGTAGCCGCTGCCCAATTTTTCGCCATGTCCGCATTGCATGGATTAGTGGTTCACAATAGAAAGATTAAAGTTGGTTGGGGCAAACACAGCGGGCCGCTTCCGAATGCTATAAACTTGGCGGTTGGTAACGGAGCCTCTAGAAACATCTATGTGGGTGGTCTGGACTTGCAAGATTCTGCAGTTGCAGATGCAGACCAAGATGCAGAAACGGTTAAAACGGAAAACGGGCCTGACCAAAACGCGAAACTGGTTTCCGTGGTTAAGCGACTGAGGCACGATTTTGAGAAATTTGGAGAAATAGAGCAGATTAACTTGCTGGTGGCGAAAAAATGCGCCTTTGTCAATTTTAGCAATATCGCTAACGCTATTCAGGCAATCGACTCTGTTGAAAAGGAAGGGTTTTATCGGAATTGCAAGATCAATTTCGGTAAGGACAGATGTGGGAATATCCCACGACAGTTTAGTAATGCAGGCCGTTTCAACGAGCCCTCGGAAAGCACAAATGATTACGACGATGACTATTTTAACGAGGTTTAGTTAGAGAATAGATTATAAGGCGGTTCTAAGGGCCCTGCAAGGATCTGCAGGAATCTGCAGGGATCTGCAAGGCCCCATGCAATGCTGACAGGATGTTCTATCCGTACACAGGGCATTCTGATTGAGTTGTCCCCATAAATAGTTTTTCGGTGGTATTGACTCTGCTTTACTCTAGGCCTTTCTACAAACGTACTCAGAATCAGGTGCGTCAGAACACACCACTGATCTGTGAGTTCTTTACCTTTTGTAATGGTGTCTAGACCACCTAGAACATGATACAAGTTCTGTATATAATTCAAGTTATAGCGGATTTGCAGGATGATGAAGCCCTTCATTTGAACATGTTGTTGGGTACTCAAAATCTATCTATTTCATAATATTCCTGGAAATTGAGCTCTCACTTGCCTAAACCATACTGGAAATTCTCTTTCATGAGTTTCATGCAAGCAATAGAAACAGAAAGCCAATCGAAATGACTCACCAGCCTTGAAAATCATGAGTCCAGCAAGCATATATCTTGGTCTCACTCAGACTCGCTGTAGGAAGCAATAATCGGACGCGTCGTAAGAGATCAAGTTTGCTCTTGTCGAACTCATGCGGGAAGACTCGTGTACAAGTGCCCGTTGATTTCAGGCCGAGGAAAAGAAAAAGTTATCATCAAAACAACAAGTGAAGGGGAAAAGCTCAATAACAAAGGTGTTTCTGGTGCCCCATTGATTTGTAGAAGCTAGTCATGGGGATGGAGCCTTTACAGGTTCGTTGTAGGACCACAAAGATGGTGAAGGTCCGTAGGAAACCGCATTCTTAGCGAAGGGTCAAGTTGTCGAAGATATAAAGCTCTGGGCGGTCATCTACACTTAAAGGCAAGATGCTGATGCCAACACGCACAGTGATGGAAAGATGAATATCACTTTGCAAAGAGAGTGACAACCGGTGAGGCTGAGCGCTAGACTATCATCGCTCCTTGTGCCAGTGCTTTACCCTTTCACGGGCCGGCACAGCTTTTGGCAGTATGGAGTGGTAAAGTAACGTATTTCCGTTTTGGCCCAGTGCTATAGCGATTTCACCTGTGTATACAGAGGTTTGGGTAACCCTGACTAGGATGGTGTTTAAAGGCCACCTGTTCAACCAATCTAACGTCTATGGGAGCTCGTGGCACGTAATGAGAGGGGATGAAGACGCATTTTTGACCACATGTTCGGAATGAGTTTGAGTATGACCTGTTGGACGCGAAATTGGTGAACTATGCATAAATAGAGTAAAACGGGTCTTGGAGAGTGAGTATTACTATACTACTAACTTAAAGCCAGTCTGTGGTCCAACAAAGTGGATCGGTTATGAGGCACGACGCCTGTTTCCGTATATAAAGGAAGCGCAAGCTACTTTATGAGCCGATCTGAGCATCTATCGGTTCTCCTGTTGTGCATAAGTCTATTAATTGATCTGCTCCACTGCAGGATGCATTGCGTGCTGCAGTAGACCGCATAGAAATCCTACAAAGGATATTGCGAAGGGGTAAGGGTCGCAACATGACCGCCCCAGAGGCCGAAGGGCCGCACCTCCTGCGGGTGATATTGTATATCGAGGTACTACTTGAGTTGTTATAGGTAGTGTTATACTACTGAGATCTCCCTCTCGGAAGAGTGGATAAGACCTCATGCTTGCTATCTATGCAAGGCAGAAGAAGATCTGCATGATAAGAGGCAACGTACATTATCAGGAATGATGTAACGGTGATCTATGCAAGATAGACTCTGTTGAGCTCTAGACTTAAGCATTTGTTGGGTAAAGGAGGAAATGGCAGCTGTCAGACATGGTAGGTATAAAAGGAGAGGTTTCCGTGCTTTATGTTATACAGAATAGTTAAGCAACTTATAGTGAAGTCCAGGGACACACACTGAGGATATTGTCAATACGGATTTACACCCGCTATACATTCTGACATGGTTACCGCCGGTAGGAAAGATCCTATGGAGGAATTTACTAACAAAATTAAAATTACCCACGAGATCAAACAGACTTTGTCTCATCTCGACAACCCGGGTCAGTGGACAGTCTACCGCACTTATTTGCGTGGATACCTTCAAGCTGCTCAAATGGAACACATCTTGGATTATTCCGAGGGTGAGGAAACCCCCGATCACTTTCAAATGGACTTGAGTTTGGTGCGTGACATTATCTCTTCAACAATTCACCAACGGTTCATGGATATTATCCCCTCTACCTTCTATACCCCAAGCAAGTATTGGAACTCCTTCACACGAAATTTTGCGACCCCAACTCTGTGCGTCAGAAATTGAATGAGCTGGAGAAGATGTTCCAGTTGAATTTTCCCCAGGTCAATGCAATCAACCGCTTGGAAAAAAGTCTAAGCACGATTCTTGACCTTCGCTCAACTCTCCATCACCCACCAACCGAACAGGAAATGATATGCACGGTCAGAGAGAGCCTTCCAAGCAATCCTAACATGCTTTACCTTAAAGCCTTTATCAAAAGGGAGTATGCAACTACGGTACAGCTATTTGATGACCTCCGTCATGCTGTAAAAGGGATGCCGCGTGAACCCCGCTATAAGAACAACTATGTTGGAACTCGCCGGAATATCAAATGCAATAAATGCGGAAAACTCGGTCATAAAGCGGCCGATTGCTGGTCTGACTTACTTTGTCCCGTTGATTATATCCTTCTTACTACGGTACTCTCTTACTTTAGCTTCCATACTCTTCGCCGAAAGACTGCAGGAAGCAGAACGGGCAGCTGTGTCATTGGGTTTGAACCCAATTAGATTTGCTCGGCGATAGTTTATAGAATCGCAATCACTTGACATCACTTTTACAACAAAGCATTTCTTAAAAGAAGTATACCTTAAACCCAGCGGATTCTCAACTGTCTCTAACAAATGGGATTACTTTAGGACGTGTTATCTCCCCTCACTGTAAATACACGACGCCTCTATGGTATGCAGCTATCTTTCTGTTAAAAGTCTTTGCTACTGACAATTTGCACAAAGGTTGCAAAATATTATAAACTTAAGGAAGTGTGAGTATAGAAGACACAGAAATTATCAAAAGCTTGGTAGATGATGACATCTTGATAGAATTATTTTTGAGCGACACGAGAGAGAGCCGCGAAGACAATAAACCAAGAGTCACCAGCTTTAAGGCTCAGGATTATGCAGTATTATGCACGTCTATGCGCAATTTTATTTTCGAAAGAAATGCAATTAAACCAACTATATATTCATGAGACTCTTTCATTTTCCCTCAATGATTAGCATATGGTGATAATTTAGAACTACATAAGCCATCTGATGAAAGTCTGCCTCCATCAAGTACTTCAAGACCAGTCTGTCCGTTGAAAGATTGTTTCTGTTGCAAGACTACACCAGTGATGACCTGAAGGCCAGTCTTAGCAAAAATTGATGCCAAGGGTTTATCCCAGGCGAAAAGTCAGACTCCAGAGCATGTCGATGATGTTCGCAAGTAAAAATGGGTAACTGAATATGCTACTAATGTATTGTAAGATTGCTCCAACACGTTCTGATCTGATCTGGTCGATTCAAAGTCTCGCGTTCGATGTTCCTTTGCTGATGACCCTGTTCTGTTGATGAAGGACAACTTTTCGACCCCGTATTCTAGAACGGAGTCTCGTTGAAATAGCATTTATACTCTATCTAATTGCGGCGTATCTTGGATCATTCGAAATCAATGAGTGACATTTTCCTGAGTATTTCAATTTCACCTCAGAGAGCCGGTATAGTGTCAGTTTTTCGGTCATTAGGACTGCTGAGTGACCGGCGAGAAGATACTCTTGAACACTTTCAAGGCAGAGCCTCAGTTAGAACTTTAATTCTAAGCAAAGGTTGAACTGCTATTCAGTCAGCACTATTCTGTTTAAGGTACTCAAGAATAGAGAAGCACCTCATGCCAACTCAGTTCCTTGAGCCACTAGGGCTACTTGAGAGGAAGAACAACTTCAGTAGTTGGAATTAGAGACTTTGGGACACGAGAGGGTGAAAGCAAATATCTATATAATATCAAGGCGGTAGCATAAACTGTTTTTTCGGGAGAAATAGGTCAAGGGGGCAAGGGCGCAAAACTGTTAGAACAGACGTTCTAAATAACCAGTGCATGAACGTGCATATCGCTCATGCATGTCACAGTGAAAATAGCCTGTATATCCTCGAGCGAGACCAAATATGCCTCAGTGCCAGAGTACCTGCTTTATCAAGAGCCCCTGATTGGGTAGCTTAGAGTAACAGAAGAATTGTTCTAGAGGGATATACGTGAGCCCTTGAGAGTGACTTTCCAATAATTTTCGAGGGCCCAATGTTACTGCGTGGTGAGAAATACACCATTAAATTTCTTGCCTGAAGGTACTTGAGAGGGCAGGTGGCCAACTCATAGAAAGTGAGAATTTTCACAAGCACCTTGGAAATACAAGTATTCAGATATAGGTATTACAGACCTATTAGATCCCATTTTATGTCCTTCAGGAAGACGGGTGGGCATGGCTGTGTATTGGAATATACGTGATTATTATAGACGATGTCAGGCCACGACACGAGGGGCATAATCGCACCATAATCGAGGGGTCATGTGACCTTACAATCTCCCTGCATAGCTTACGCCAAAACCGTGCCCTTTTTTTTTTCTTTTGCCGGGCAAATAAATATCCCACCTTTTCTTTTCCCGCACTTTTCCCCTCCCTCGCCAAATCCGATCACCTTCAGGTTTGACGAGTGTGATTCATGCAATGGATAAATACCGGATCATCGCATCATGCGGCGGTAGCATGAAAAAATCCAGCGAGTTTCAAGAGATTGAAAAAGATGGGGTTTCCCAAACATCCAACACGAATGCAGTGATTCGGGGGTTGAACCGAGTATCGCACTTTATCGATTCGTTTGGCGGTGAAATGCGTGGAATTGAAAGAATCGATGATAAAGAGAGATCTCCTACGGAGTTGAAACCAACACTTTCTGTTCTTGGTCTTTGGCTCAGCGGATGTGGTGGCTTAACTTCTATGAGTGGTTATTTTTTAGGACCTTTACTATTCGAACTTTCCTTAAGAGACTGTCTCATCTATGGTATAATAGCTACCGCTTTGGGATGTGCTCTTGCTTCGTATTGTGCTACTATGGGACCTCGAGGTGGACTTCGACAAATGTGTTCTGCGCGATTTATATTCGGCCGTTGGTCTGTTAAAATTGTAGCCTTTGTTGCCATTATCGGATTGTTAGGTTGGTCGGTTACTAACTGTATTCTAGGAGGCCAAATTCTCAAGGCTATTTCTAACGACAAGATCCCCTTGGAGATTGGAATTGTTATAATTTGTCTTGTTTCCATATTCATCTCCATCTTCGGAATAACCCATCTCCTTAGAGTGGAGGGTCTTTTAAGTATTCCGGTGCTCATAGGAATGTGCCTTTTGTACGGAGCAGCTTCTCCGCAAATCACAGGAATCTCCTTAGACCTCCCGGAAGGGCTTTCCTTAGATCCACTCGATAGAAAGGGTAACATCCTCAGTTACTTTACGCTTTGCTTCTCCATAACTTCAACTTGGGGCGGTATTGCTAGCGACTACTATATTTTGTTTCCAAAGAGTATTTCTCAGAAAAAGGTCTTTACGCTTACCTTTTTCGCAACTTTCCTTCCAACTATCTTTGTGGCAATAGTGGGACTGCTCATTGCGTCGGCAGCTCTAAGCCACGAACCATGGAACAACGCCTATATGGCAAACGGCATCGGTGGGCTTCTTGCAGAGGTATTTGTTCCATGGAAAGGAGGCGGAAAGTTTATAATGGTTGTGTTGTTTCTCTCTCTCGTTTCAAACAACATCATCAACAGTTACTCTGCCGCCTTTGGACTTCAACTGATTGGAGGCTACATCCACGTCATCCCGCGGTGGGTGATGAACGTGGTAGTTACTGTGGTCTACTTGGTTTGTTCCTTAGCTGGAAGAAACGAGCTTGGAACCGTTTTGGGAAACTTTCTGCCAATGTTGGGTTATTGGATAGCTATCTATTTTACCCTCCTCTTTGAAGAGAATGTGATCTTTAGGACGACACCGCTGTTTAAATGGTACAAGTACGAGACAACCCCAACGGAGACGGTGCCAAAGTACGACTTTGATATCTGGAACGACTTTTCTAGCTTGACCAACGGGTTTGCTTCTACTTTTGCCTTTATGTGTGGAGTAGCTGGCGCTGTTCTCGGAATGGCACAGGCCTACTATATTGGGCCGATCGCAGCCCATTTCGGACACTACGGCGGTGATCTCGGTATGTGGCTTTCCATATGTTTTGCTGGAGTTGTGTATCCTGGGCTGAGGTATTTGGAGCTGAGGAGGTTTGGTAAATGATTAATAAAGTGATGCAGTTATATGATGAAGTGGTCTACTAAGGCTCTTAAAGGTCGTCAGACCAAGGATTTAATATGGTTTATGAACAAAAGTTGGAGGAATTAAATATATAGCTGGTAGAAGATTGAGTTTACCTAGAGAGTGAGTGTATTGAATGTAATTGTCATCGTATAGTTGATCCACTTTAGGAGACCCAAAACTATGCATACATGTGCATACACGTGCATATACACGCATATACACGCATAATACTGCATAACAAAGAGTCTTGTCCTGGATCTCCTGACATTAGAGGCTCGTCCGGTGACTTATTCTGAACCTTCTTTCAGACACGAGTGTTCTCGGCATTTTGGACCTTCGAAAATGATACGTTTTTAAGGAACAACCGGCCATGCAGACGCCACTGGATCTCGTTGACTGGATCTCGTTGAGCTGAAGCTTAAGGCTTTTAAGACCAGAAAGTTAGATGTCAAAAGCTGTTTTACAACACATAATAATCTTTGTGGAATCTCTTATAAAGAAGGGTCTTGGACCGTTCTCGATCCTTAGGTTCTTTGAACCTCACGTGACTC
This sequence comes from Citeromyces hawaiiensis, assembly GCA_030567395.1. Taxonomy (NCBI): domain Eukaryota; kingdom Fungi; phylum Ascomycota; class Pichiomycetes; order Pichiales; family Pichiaceae; genus Citeromyces; species Citeromyces hawaiiensis. The sequence continues at coordinate 7,737 of JAJLSF010000049.1, forward strand.
CATTTCCGGTAGCAAACATCTTTGAAATGGCAAAAGATAAATTGTCAATAATGGAATTGACCATGGAGATATAACCAGAAGAAATATTTTGTGCACAAAGATGTTCCTTATTCGTTTGATGGTCTGTTGAAAACCTCTGGAGACCCTAAAAATGGCTCAGCTAGAAATCGAACCTAAGAATGAGGGCCTCGGGCGTGCTATACCACTACACCACCAAGCCTTTGATACCCGGGTGCAAGGAATGTACTGATCGATATAGGAAGCAGACACCGGAATAGGAAGGACGCTTATCCCAATTAGGTTAAAAGGTACGGTAAAGGATCCAACGAGGTAAGGTGAGGGTAAGATGGTGCGTCATAACGCGTTCTAGAACAGGGGGGTCGAAAAAAGAACACGTTGTTCAAGGACAGAACAGGGACATTAAAAAGGACCACGAAACAGCAAAATACGAATCTAACAGAGCAGATCAGAACGTGTTCGTTTTCTTATGCAACAATATTTCTTTTTATTTTCGTTATTTATTCCCATATCGCGTTACTTGCCTTTATTATAGAACAAAGCGGAAGGTTGGTCCTCGCTCTGATATAATCTTTAACAATATATCCTTAAGAGATTGGTCTTTCAGGTTGCTTCGACTATCATTGATAAAGAGTTTTGAAACAGAAAACAATCTTTTAAACACATACACTGGCGTGGGAATGGCCAGAAGCCTTGAATCTAAAGTTTGGAGGCCGGAAACTTTTCTTTGTTAGAGTTGGACCATCCCGATGGCTTTTGTAGTTCATTGATAGGCTCAAAAACATATCAAGATCTCCCAGGTTCTCTTTCTCTTAGCACCAGAATATGTTTCTAACAAGCTTCTATCCTCAACCAAGCTCCCTGATCTTATGTCTACAGCTTTGAAAAAAATATCTGTCAGGATTATAGTCAGCATTACAGTGAGTATATGAAAATATTCTTAACCATAAACAGCGCTTCCATAGTAAAACCATACGTGCTCCGTGTTAATGGCAGTGGGGAGGGAATTGCGTATATGCGTGTTCCTATTTTCTAGAGTCAGGCTGAGCACTCACTGACTAAGATTCAAGTCCAAATAAGAAGTGTTTCGCTGCATTGCAGATGTTATTGCGAGGAGAAATAATAGGAATTCTTAAATGGGCCGCCTCAACAGGGGATTGCTAAAGTTACTTGTTTACGAGTCTCCCGGCACTTAGTTTGCCGAGAGCGAACTTGCTCCTACGGTAGTTTGATTGGTTGCTGCGTCCGATGACGAGTCCCTTGACCAAGCTACATGCTTGCTGCGATCAATTACAGTTGGTTCATCTTCCATTTGGTTAATCCATTTAAAGCAACATGTTTAGAGTTAATTGGTTGCATGAAACTTAAATGAAGAGGAGATTGCCTACGTCGAATATGGTTCATTTCAAGTGAGAAGCGTGAGGCTTAAATCCCACATTTAGTAGGGATGATTGGTCACATTTTATATCCATAATACATAATTGAAAATGCCCAAAAAGAGAGTACATGAATCAGCAACGGAATCCAATATTATCCATTTTTGTACAGAGTTATATATTAAAGCTCTAAAGTGACATGTTCAAAGTGTTCTAGAACATAAGAACAGAACACGGAAGAACACTCAGATAAGAACGACCATGCGTGTTCTGACGCACCTCAGACCTCTCCTACCCCATTCTAGAGCGCGGTCTTACAGACGGTCTCTTTTCGGCACTTCATAACCATTGGATTTTACTAGAACCGTAACATGAAATGCTTTCCTTGCTGGAATCGATATATATATATATATATATCCTTGCAACAAGAAACAATGGTGGTGTCCGCGTTTTCGATGTTCAACAAGCGAGACGAGAAGGTTGCGGAGGCTGTGGAGGAAAGCGGAACTATGAGTGATACAAAGTCGCATGAGAGAGAACCTCAGGAACCTTTTATTCCCGCTGGAAGAAGAGCGACATTTCTCAAAAGACGCGTTCGGGGGAAGCCTCAAGAAACCAATTCTTCTTCCTCCTCTTTGGACGCTTTGTCAGAAGCGCAACCGTTGGCAGCTGCAGACAAATGGGATGTGGTTGGGAAACCGCCTGTTGGAGATTTGACACCTTCAAAGCTTTCCTTATTCACGCAGTACGACTCTTCGAATTCGGAGGCGGAGGCAGAGGTTTCTATAGATAAAGAGAATGTTCTAGCGCTTGTGGCTCAAACAGGTATATCTCAGGCAGAAAATGAGCGGGAAGAAAGTCAGGAAGGTGAGGAAGGTGAGGAAGGTGAGAAAGTTCGGAAAGGTGCGGAAGGTGAGGAAGGTCAGGAAAGCGAAGTGGAGCTTTCGGCTGCTGAGAATGATGTTAACGACGTGATCACCATTGCATCAGAAGACGGGACGGAAGAAGAGCATGAGGTGTACGATGCAGACGAACGAGACGATCAAATTACCCCTTCTGGGTCCGAAGAAGAAGAAGAAGAACCTCAGTCGCGGAAATACAACTTGCGGAAACGTAATCGGTCGGTGAAAACTGAACCCGTGAAACAAACATCAAGACAAATGAAAAAACCCACTCGGAGGCCGCTTCCGCCTTCTTCTCCTCCCTCAAACTATGGACAGCCAAAGCCGAAACAAGAGGTGGGAAAACAGTCTTTGGAAAGTGAAAGCGAATACAATGAGGAAGAGCCTGATTTAGAGGTGGTTGAAGTAAAGAAATTGGATGAGGAGCCAGAGATTTTGGTGATTGATGCCAAAGAGTTTGAGCCGAATAAGAGGAAAAGCAGCAAAGACAGAAAGAGGGTTTTGCGGCATTCCACTTATGTAGCCAGAAAGGGCGTACCCAGTGGTTGAAAGTTGAAGAAGTGAGAGAGAGTTGTATTATTACGCAGTTGCATTTTGTATTATTTTGAGAATTCTCAGTGGCTTAGCCGTTGTGTCTGTGCCCCGTGCATGTGCCTGTTACACCTTTCAATTGAGCTCCATTGGGATTGTCATCCGCTATAGACAGTATCCTTTCAACGCCACAGAAACCCTTTGGGGAGCAAAAAACAATCATTAAAGCCCGACAAAGCTTACGTAATGCGGCTACTGATCATAAACTACAAGGTGCTTTTTCGAATGCATATATGAAGGGTCAGCCGGCTAATTTCGAAAACTACTTGCAATGAAAATTCGACGCAGTTTAATATTTTGTAAGCAGCGATTATGAGATAGACCTGAGACCTGGAGGAAGATGTCCTGATGTGAAAACATCTGATGGCAATTAAAGGATTAGGATCAATTGATCAGCAATACGACGGATCCCATCTGCGTATTGGGATTGTTCATGCGCGCTGGAACTCATCTGTTATCGAGTCACTTGTCGAGGGAGCCGTGAAGCGGATTCGCGGGTTTGGCGTTAAGGAATCAAACATCATTGTTGAGTCCGTTCCCGGTTCTTTTGAACTCCCCTTTGGCACAGAAAAGTTTGTAAACTACCAAAGGGCAAAGGGAGAGCCTCTGGATGCTGTTATTTCTATTGGTGTTTTGATCAAGGGTTCCACTATGCACTTTGAGTATATCTGTGATTCCGTAACTCACTGCTTGATGAACTTGCAGAACAAGCTGCAGATCCCGGTGATTTACGGAGTCTTGACTTGTCTTACCGAGGAACAGGCTCAGGCCAGAGCTGGGTTGATTCCGGGAAAGATGCATAATCATGGAGAGGACTGGGGAGCCGCTGCCGTTGAAATGAGCTGCAAATTTAATATTGTCACCTCCTGCAAGTGCGAAAAGTCCTGTGAATGCGTGGGAGAGTGTAAGTGCGCCAAAAAGGAGGTTTGCAAGTGTGAGAAGTCTTGCCAATGCGAGGGGGAGTGCAAGTGCGCCAAAAAGGAGGTTTGTAAATGCGAAAAGTCTTGCCAATGCGAAGGGGAGTGCAAGTGTGAGAAATCATGTCAATGCGGAGAGTCTTGCCAATGCGAGGGACAGTGTACGTGCGAAAAGAAACAAGTCTGCAAGTGTGAGAAGTCTTGCCAGTGTGTTGGAGAGTGTAAATGCGCCAAAAAGGAGGTTTGCAAGTGTGAGAAGTCTTGCCAGTGTGTTGGAGAATGTACGTGCGAAAAGAAGGAAGTTTGCAAGTGTGAGAAGTCTTGCCAATGCGAGGGACAGTGTAAGTGTGAGAAATCATGTCAATGCGGAGAGTCTTGCCAATGCGAGGGAGAGTGCAAGTGCGCAAAAGCGGCTGGCTGCGGTGAATCATGTGAGTGTGAAACCCAAAAGAAGACTTCTTGTGGGTGCTCGAACTGATTTCTGTGACTAAAATACACTTGTTATGTGTAGCGATTTTTCAATGTTGCCTGACTGTGTGTAGCTCAAAATCTGTTATAACTGAACATTAAATCTAGTATTCAACTTACCCATGCACCTTCAACGTCGGACTCTTATGCAAAATCGGTACGGCTGTCTAACTACAACGAGAAAGGCCGTTAAAGTGATGTGTTCCCACTATCGCCATCTGGCAGAGTTTTGTCAGTGTAGTTGGAGAAAAACTTTGCGGGAATGACACGGAGCCCAGGCTTCTTGAATGTAGGCTAATAATCTGCCAAAGCATATTTTCAGCCTAATAATGGTGAGTGGCTTTTTTGATAGATCAGGAAAATATGTTATCTTGCTTTGAGTGGTAATTTGTTCATATCATGGGGCATTTTTCAGTGCAGACAAAATCTAGAGATATTTATATGGGATTCAATACTGCAAAACATCGTTTCATTAAACGCTTTACCGAGACTGAAAATATTTCCCTTTTCCCTTTAGGCATTTTGATTCAGATTATCTATGAAACCTCCTATTTTATATGGTAGACAAGGATGTCTGGAGCGACAAAAAGTATGGAGGAGGAAAAGTCTTCTGAACATAACATCGATTAATTAATAAAGCCTACATAGCATATAATGCGAGGGAACCAATTGTTTGCACATATTTCGAGTTACAATATCACCCGCAAGAGATTCAGGTTGCCAACTGCCACCTCAGGCCCTTCGTCCTCTGGGGCGGTCATGTTGCGACCCTTACCCTATTTGCAATATCCTTTGTAGGATGCGGTCTACTGCAGCACGCAATGCATCCTGCAGTGGAGCAGATAGGACTTATGCAAAACAGGAGAACCGATAGATGCTCAGATCGACTCTCTCTTATAAAGTAGCTTTGCGTTTCCTTTATATATGGAAACAGGCTTCGCGCCTCAGACTCGCTTTACGGTATAAAACTATTTAGTCAGTAAAATGCTCACTCTTTAACACTTTTTCCTGATCTGCAAGTGCTTGTCCCACCTGCTGATTCTCGGTTGAGCAAACTCTTTTTGACAGACAATTCTTTGAACAGTAAGCCGAGTCTAAGTTTGCTCATCGCCTAATTAGCTCAGAATGAATCATTCCAAGACCCAGGAAGGATCAGGGCGAATTGTGAATGGTCAATTTCTACTAATACACAGTCATCTTAGCCCACGACAAGCTGGGTCTTTGTGAAGATAGGGCCGAAAGCCTTCGGCTCCCCCACCACTCTTCTCGGGTGACCGAGAAATGTTTCTGGCGTTGCCTTTTTTCACAAAAAAAGAGACCTCCTTTGAATACATTGCGCCGGCTGTAGCCGTTTTCTTCCTACTCAATACAGTGAGTGAAAAAATTAGTGCATGGTTAGTCTTCTATTGCTTTGAAATCGATTCTCTACCCACCTCGATTGTTGGTGAAAGTATGCTTGAGTGAAGCAACCGCTCCGCTTTCATTGAGAAAATAGAGACATTACCGCGTGCAAGTTGGTTCAAAACTCCGCCTCCTCGTTCCTTTCCTGTAGAAATGATAGGACTTTAGCGAGAGATCTGTTTGGTCGAAGCAGTCAAAAGTCGGTCGTCTTAGCTGTTGGCTTCAGAGAATTGGTTGTCTATTGCTTGGGAGCAGCGCTGGCTTTGCCAGAAGTTGCTTGAACATTTCGGGGGAATGACTCATTATGGGCTATGTATATTTATGTTGATAAGGGCTATAGCGGTTTATTAGAAAGGCCTTGGTGGAAGAAAAAACAATTAGCTACTCGTGTACTATCGACGGAATCATTTGCATCAGCAAGTGGAGGTGATGAAGTGGTAGAGGATTCCTGCAATTGTCTTTCGCGATACAGTCTTTGATATTCTCGTTTGGCTATTCGTAATAGCATACTGGATAGGAAGAGGTATACTAATACCTGCTTTAATGTAGTGACTGAGGTAAACACTCCTGCAGAGAGAGTTTGATTCGAGATGAGTCGGCTCTCTTAGCACAAGTCCATACTAAATGATTTTCACTACGATATGAAGTCGACCGCATACGCGTGCAGCATCATGCATGAGCTACATGACAAGTATACTTCCCCAGGAAGGCCGGATTGGTTACATTTAGTGTAACCCAAGTCTTCTTGGGTGGGCTTTGATCTGGGGCACTCGATTGTTAAATCCGGGTAGCTTGAAACTATTGATTGTCTCTTCTTAGAACGGGTACTATGGGTACTAAGATATATTCGGACTCACTTCAAGTATTGATGAATATAAAAACTACTTATATAGTCCGTCGTGCATCTTCATGCACTTAATGTCACGTGAGCTTCATATAACACACAAGTTCCAACATCTCTCCTATTGTTATACCACGAAAAAACGCAAGACTGCATCTCTAGCTGCATATTGCGCATGCATCGTCGTCATCAGTCTCAGCCTGAAGTAGGTTCCATACTTATGGTGCATATGCGAATGCTGAATGGTTTCTGGGAGGTTCCAAATTCACATTAAAAGGAAGAAAGGGGAAGTGGCCGCATGCAGACAGTAGATATGTAAGGACGATGTTTCGCCAATGATATCGAGTCGATCAAGTGCTGACTATGCGCATTTGGCCTGCTGGCAAGCTGCGGATGAATGTAACGATCGGAAACCTCTACCTGCCGTTCCAGACAACTCCGTTGGCATAGGGAACAAGAATCTGCAAGGCTCATGCAATGCTGACAAAAATGCACAAGCCGGTACACCATTTATGCTACTCTTTGATTTCGATAAGCTTGTAGCATATAATTCAGCATCATCTAACGGTGCAAAATCCTTAATTCAAGCCGAGTGGTAGAAATGCTTGAGCAAGAATAACTCAGATTGGATTACTTCCGTGTAGGTAATACAAACGTATTCACTACCGCTTGTATGGTTGAATACAAACAATAGTGACGGCAAGATTGCCGTTATACGTGGGACTGCCATTGAACCATAACTTTCGGGGAAGCAAGTGCTCGGCCTAAAAGGTTTTCATCTGTGGACTTTATTCCATTGAAGTGAAAACCTCAATAAGAATAACAACTGTGAGACAAAATGGCATTTTGATTAACGTTGAGACACCCACAACAGCCTGTGCCACCTTTGCATAAACTCAACCTATGCAAACTTATGTCTATTATTCTTTTTGCTTTGCTGTCTCTGCAAGTCTCTCTTTCTCCGTCTAAACTCTCTATTGAGCTCACCTCTATGTTCCCAGAACCACGAATCAAACGAATCTGCGTCAAAAGTGGTATTCAGCTTGTTGAGCTGAGTCTGGACCTTTAAAAACGGCGAGTCTAAATGAGGAAAAAACAGTCCAACGTGTCGTTTCTTTATAGGCGCTATCACCTGGTGTTCCCGTTGGGCTTCAATTATCGACTGCTGCTGCTGCTGGGAAAGCTCCACAGGCGCAGAATGATCGATATCGTCCTCTTCTTCGGAGTCGATCAGCTTGAGCCCTGTGGACTCTTGTGCATTGAAGAGTGATCGAAGGTTTTCGGTTGTGGACTCTTTAGGTTTTTCAACCTCAAGAGGTTCCTCTACCATCTCCTCATCCAATACTCTGGGCTCAACTTCCATCTCCTCATTCAATACTCTGGGCTCAACTTCCATCTCCTCATCGAATACTATGGGCTCGGACTCTTTAACTGTATCAGACTTACTCTTCGGTTCGTCATCGTCCAACTGCATCGGCTTATCAAAATCATAGTTAGACAACAAGTTCTCCAACACTTGCAAATTTCTCTGATCATCTCCCTCCGCTTCAACACTTTTGAAAACCTCACCGACTAAAGGCAAGATTCTCTCTACAACATGATTATTACCATCTCTCCACATGCCATCGACATATCTATACGCAAGATCGGTTAAAACCTTATCTTTGTCATACCCCCATAGTTTCTGTTTCTTCCCTTTAAAAGTCTTTATATCGCCAGAAGCAGTTTCAATACGGAAAGTTGCATTTTTCACATCATTCCGACTTCTAGCTTTTTCACGCATTCTTCCCCTAATGGGAGGGTTTGTGAAAAATTGCAAATTACTCACATTCTCGATTCTTTCAGTTCGTCTATCTGCTATTTTTTGTCGTTTATCCATATCTACTTTCCTCATGTGCTGCAAATTTTCGTTACCATGGTCCTCTGCCCATCTTTGTTTCCAGTCTTTTTTCGCTTTGGAAATGCTTAAAATAGAGTCTTTAAACTTGTAGCCATGCAAGGAACTGCAAAGCTTGTTGAAATCGTGATCCGTGATTTCAACTTCCACAAACCCAAAATATGAGTCAAGAGCCGGCTTGGTGTGGATGGAAAGCGGAGATATAATCTTGCCAAACTTGGCTATACGACTCTCCAGGTCAGAAGGTGTTTCTCTGAGCCCGGGGGAGATGTTCCCAATGTGTATTTTCACGCACTCTGAGCTCATCGGTATTAGTTTTTTTTTTTTTAATTTTTTTGAGTGCACTTTGTGACTTTTCAAGAAAGGTTGGCTGAGGTTGTAGAAGGAGAGTGAAGAGAGAGATATTAATTTTGTTGAACGTTTTCTCTTTTTGATTCTGCTACACTCTTCTTCTTCTGTATGTGTGTACGCTCCAGTTCTTTTTTTGGAAGCACATTTCTACTGTTTTGCAACTTATAGCTCTGTGGAACCTTCCCAACAGCTTTTCTTGAGCCCTTTCACAAGGATAAAAGTCGGAATTTGGCAACGCCTTTAGCTTTCTTTCGAACAAAGCACGTGGTGCTCGATAGGCTGCATCTAATCGAACAGCACAATGATAGACTCGGGAGCACCGGAGTACTCTAAAATACCTTTGACGGAAATAAAAGAGGCCAGCCAATATGTTCATACTAGACCTTTAGCCCTCGATGGCATATTTGAACGTTCAGGCATGGACCTGTTGCCGAGGCCTCAACATAATAGGACGTGACATCATCAGCGAGATGTTTGGTGATCAATATCGACAATCACATGCCTTGATATGCCCTGGAGCAGTCGGATCTTAACTCCTCGCATAACATCGCCTACTGCATATATTTGCATACTGGTGCATTTGGTTTGCATTAGCAGCGAGCTGAGATCATTTCCTGAGAAATGCTAACTTGCGTCCTTGGAAAGTTTGCCGTATTATTTCCACCGACCTTGTGATTAATGAGCTGGATTCATGACACAAAGCTGTAACTGTTAGTAATTTCTGGTATGACAATCTCTGCCTAAATGCACCAGATTCTGACATATCCAATACTCGTGGCAGGAGCAGCTCGGCATCAAAACGAGGAATACTTTCCATACCGGCCACACTCCTCATAGTGGTGGAATTAACCAAGCACGCTGCAAGGTCAATTCTCCACAATCAATTTATTGGTTGTCATAAAATGCTTCGATCTCAAAATTTGTTCTAGCTGACAACTACCGAATCGAACTTTAAATTATCAAAGCACCGCATATAAATGTACAGCCATTTGTGTATATTTCGCTCCCCCGATCACAAACCTCGAGCAACATTTGAATCTATTCTTATTGGTTGAGGTGACCGTGATCTTCCCACATTTTCTGATGTAGTTTACACATTTATCAATGCGAAGAACGCAGACATTCCCCGTGTTTGAAGGTTCTGGGTGATATAAAGCGAGCGTTATGTCAACAGTGAAAAATCCAATTCCGATCTACTATGCATGATCTGCTATGAAAACTATTCGCAGACATTATTGTAACCAATTAAGATCTCGCGTCTTACGGCCCTTTGCTACAAGATTTATGTGGCTTTTCGCTCTTTCAATCTCACAAACTTCTACGCTTTCGTCGCAATAACAGGCCGCTTTTTGCATAGCGTCGGGAGCGATCATCGCCATGCATTAGGCTACGGCAATATTTGAGTGTGATTCGTGAAAGATTTCGATCTGATAACTGTCTTAGCTGTAATCACTTAATTTTTAGAGTAACATAATTGATGAGAGTCTTTGAACAAATATATGGTATAAATTGATCGATGTTAGACCGTTTTTTACTTTGAGTCATTTCCCGACGGAAAGCTTCTTTTGCAGAGAGTCCGAAATGCGCTTTGAAATGCACATTTGCTCTGGAAAACTAGAAAGAGCAGATTCCATAACAACTTCGACCTCCTCTTCTTCCCATATTTCTAAATCTCCTTCTATAGGGTCATCATCGAAGCCCCATCATTGAAGCCCAAGGGTGAATAATTCTCATCCTTCCGATTACAAGTATCTTCGATTAGCATACGGTTAACTTCCCTTGTGAGTTGCTCAGCTGTTGCTGCTCAAGGACTTGTTCTTATCTGCTTATGAGAGATGCTTACGTCTGGTGCCATGTCTTAATACAAACCAGCTTCTTCGCATTGTACGTTATTTGGTGGATACTGCTCAAAAAGTTTCCAAAATGGTACATGCTCTTCGATAACCGCGCTGTCGATACTTCCCACTTTACTATGAGCCTTGCGTTTGCGGAGACTACTGTGTTGGTTAAAGCTGGTTAACGAACCGTTCGAAAAAGTACAAGAAATTTGCCGCTTTCCCGTGGAGTTCCATTTCATTGAGAACGTCTGGCCCTAAAAATCCCTCCCGCAGGTCTCTGTCAACCAGTTGCTCGAGCCAGCTTGCAAGCTCTTCTTTTAAATCAGCATGAAAACCCACTCTCCGTTTTTCAAGAGGAGTGTCTGTCCCTTCAGCCAATATGATCTCCTAGTTTTTTAGAACACGCAAAAGCGTTGATTGATGAAGCAAGCAAGTCAGAAAGAGCCTAGCCTTAATTCATGTCGCAAGATCATTTGGTTTCAGTTTATTTGCTTCAAGATGTTCCTATTCTTCGACAAGGACTAATTTTTGAACTTGTTGAGACTCTTAAAGCCTTCTTAGGTCCATCTTTTTTACGTTATACGTCACCAAAAGATAGCCTGAAATGCATAGCTCTAGGTGTTAACTATGGGGCCCTATTCGGGAAAGCCATGTACCATGCATTTTGCTGCAATAAGCATTTGGCGGGTATGAAGCGAGACAGTTGTCCGAAAAGATACATGTCACCCGTACACTATATTTGTGGTTCTTCTGTTGTCGGTGAATCGTTTCCCGTTGAAGCGTTTGTTCTTTTGGTTTTTCTTGTGATTCACGTTTCCTACAAACTGCTCTTTTTGTTGTGTGGATTGATTGCTGTCTGTGCACGCCGTCTTCAGGTCGTTGAAGAACTCAGTGGTTGAGTTGTATGGTTTGCTGGTGCAAGCAATAACATGATGAAGGTGCCTGGGAATAGCACCCTTCATCAAGATGATAAGAGCCTCCGGGGGTTGTTAGAGTGTCTAAGGCTTTCGACGGACGGGAAATTGTCTGAACCTGGAGTTGCAAGCTTTTAATGGCTGAATGAGGTGGTACTTTAAGGGAGAGACCTTTCAAGACTTTATTGAGATTGAAAGCAATCATTTCCTTGTTCTCAAAAGTTTCCTTCATAGTGTACCAGATGTCCAGCGGGGACGAGTCTTCGATGACACCAGCTAAGAACTTTTCGTCGACGGTTTGCAACATGTTAGCAACCAAAGTTCTGTCGCCTTTGACATTTGCCTCTGTATAACCGTCAGGGGGCATGTCGCCTTCGGCGTACCTTAAGGTATACGCAAGATCAGCAGTCTTAAGGTACGTCTCCATGGTCCTCTTGTATGTAAACCATTTGTTTGGTTTGTCCACCTTGTTGACCGATTTGGTAACATCCTTGGCAATTTTGACTTTATTTGCAAAGTGCCCAGCGATTTCCATAGTAGATAGAGCACCTGGTCCCCTTACGCTAGCGGCGTTACCATCTTCCAACATTGCCTATGTGCCGTCCCAACAGAACCCCTCGGACATCCTCACTAAGCCAGTGGAGATCAAAACGTTCCAAAGGCTTAAGTCAACTGTTCTCGGCAGCTCTCTTACTCGAAATGGTAAGTCTGCTTTCTCTTCACTACAACAGACTTAAGGGGGGATGTCAGCATAGGAGTAAGTATCCACAACAGTACTAGCGTCAAAACAGCATTATACTATAAATCCAGTTAGTCACTCCGTAAGAACCGGATGGAAGGAGTAATGGTACAACACCACCTTGCACGGAAGTAAGAATGGCAATAGTCAGCTTCCTTGAAGGGATGATAATGAGCATATTCTCCCTTCGGCATAAGACCAATACACCATGCTCCACTGCATCGTGCAGTAGACCATGCATATGCACTGCAATGTATGAGGAGTAGAGAGAGAGTCGCAAACCAGACCGCTCCACAGGCCACTGAGGCCTGGGTTCATACAACTCATGAGCCCGAATCTCCTCCGTATTAATTTGGGTCGACTACAATGAGAAGTTCTGGCACAGGGAACTCTGACAGGCACGCTGCATATGCAGTAATTTAGGACAAAGTCAGAATTGATGACTCGGTGCCCATGAAATAGGATCTGGACCAATACTATTGGTTCCAAATAATGTCTCGTGCATAATATTGCATAACAGAGGAAAAATTGGCAGCTCGGCAACTTGGTAGTATCTAATTGGAGTTCTGCCCACTTATTGGGATATACAGAAAGCGAGAGAAAGGAGAGGATAATAAGCTCATTCACAAACGATTAACATTTTTGCAATAAATCTAAGTATGACTACTAACAATGATATCACCAGTCCCGAAGCGATCCTAGGCGACGTTGGCGAATTAAACTTCCCACGTCAAGAGCTTACGCTCTTTTGATCACACAAAATCATACGCTTCATCGCAGTAAGCTCCCTCATATAGCTTCATCAGCCTGAACCATCTCAGTAAATGCTTTGTCTTAGAAACCCTCCCTCGCTTCACTCCCTCCGCAAAACATGACATCCTTACACCTTACCCAAAAAATCACCATTCTTTGCGAATGAATTTATTCCGCATCTATTAAACTCCTTGCCTCAGTTTGTATCCGTAAATATCCCCTTGTTTCCCTCCTTCAGAGCCTCCCTCGGAGCAAAGATGCTTCGCTTGGTCAAGTACATCGCATCCGAACACCACCAACATCACCATCCACCATGGACGACGAACAAGGTGCGTTGGACTCCACATTCTACCTCTCGAGGCTGGACCCATCACACAACTACCTCACCGCATCCACCGTTAACATCCCCCTAAAGGAAGACAACGGTCTTGTGACGATAGATACTAATACGGAGCTGCCTGAGGATCCGGTAGAGTTTTGTGTGCTCCTTGAAAACGAGTCAGCTTCTCCCGATATATGGATGGCTATTGCACGTGCTTATGCTTTGCAGGGAAAGGTTGACGATGGACTGGAAGTTGTTAAGCGGGGACTAGATTCTGATGCGATCTTTAATGCGCCTAATACACTCAAGGCGGCCTTCCACAACTTTTCTCATTGGCTATACTTACGGAAAGCGAAGAAATGCGAGTCTAAAGAGGATGCTAGAGACTGTGAAACAAATGCTGCCGAGTCTCTTGAAATGGCTATGAAACTTGATCCGCAAAACACCAACAATCTTTTGGCGAAGGCGATCTCCATATTGGAGTCTGCAGACTCAAAAGAATCCTTAGTCACCGCTGCTGACATCTTTGACAAGCTACTTAAGGTGGACAATAGTGATCAAACAGCACTTGTAGGCAAAGCGCAGGTGGCTTTCAAAAGACAAAACTACTCTGTTGCTTTGAAACTTTTACAGAAAACTCTCACTTTGAATCCGCTGCTGCTTCCAGACCCAAGAATCGGCATAGGACTTTGTTTTTGGTTTTTGAAAAATAAAAAATTGGCTCAGTTGGCATGGCAAAACTCCCTCAAAGTGAACCCGCAAGAGATAAATGCAAAGATTTTGCTTTGTGTGGCTAAAATGGATGACACTTTTTTGAATTCGTTGAGCGACACTGAGTTCATCTCAAACTACAGGCAATCGCTCGAACTGATCAAGAGCTGCTACCTTGAGGATGCCTCAAGTCCAGTACTTTTGCTGCTGCTGTCGAGTTACTATTTTTCGCGTCAAGATCTCGATACCGTGAGAACGCTGTGCCAAAGAGTTTTGGACACGGCATCTGCTAGCGGTGTCGTGAAAAGCTCTGCGAAATTTTGGCTGGGAAGGGTATTTTTGGAAGAAAACCAACTTTCTGAAGCATCCACCAATTTTTTAGAATCGATCCGTTTCAACAAGGATAACAACTTGTCAAAATTTGCCCTGGCTCAAGTGCAGATTATGAGAAACGACTCCAACGAGGCCATCATTACACTTGAGAAATTGCTGAAAGAACAGGGCAAATTGATCGAATCTCATTACGTGCTCGGAGTTTTATACTCGCGGTCGCCGAAAAACTACTTCAAAGCCATCACCTATCTAGAAAAGTATCTGCAGCTATGTGAAGAACAACGCGAGCCACCCATACAGGATGCTCTTTTGATTTTGTCCCAGGTTTACGAGCACAAAGATCTGAACAAGTCGTTAAAGTACCTGGATCAAGTCAAGCAGATGATTTTTTCAAGCTCGAACACAGCGTCTCTAGAAACGCTTCCGTATTCACTTTTGAACAACTTGGGAGTTTTCACACTTTTAAAAGGTGACTCAACGAACTCTTTGCCCCCAAAAGACTATTTCGACTTGGCTGTAAAAGCTCTGGACGAATCGCATCCTTCAAACTCTGCTCAGCTGAGCATCACCTTGAAATACAACCAGGCACGAACAGCGGAGACCGAGGGCCACCTCAAAGAGGCGCAATCTCTTTACGAGTCGATCCTCAAAGACTGTCCCTCTTACAAGTCTGCCAAGATGCGGCTTTTGTTTCTGAGCTGCGTTTCATCGAGTGAATCCGTCAAGGAGGAACTTGAATCGCTTATGAAAGACAATTCTGACGATTTGGAGATTCGCTCCTTTTTTGGATGGTATCTGCACAACTTTGGAAGACAGCACGGGTATCGTCAGGAGTCTGTTAGTGAACATCACAAGTCAACTCTCAATTCTGTGAGCAACAGAGACTGCTATGCATTGATCTCGTTGGCTAACGTGTATCTTTCCATTGCGAGAGAGGTGAAGAACGACCAAAAGAAGCAAACTTCGTATTATACAAGAGCAGCTCAGCTTTTCCAGAAAGTTTTGACGTTTGACTCGAAAAATGTCTATGCCGCTCAGGGAATTGCCATCATTTTTGCAGAAAGAAGACAGCACGGGACGGCGCTGGAGATTTTCCGGAAAATTAGAGACTCGCTTCACGATATCTCCATCTACATCAACCTGGGCCACTGTTTGAGTGAGGTTCGCCAGTTTGCCAAGGCGGTGGAGTGCTATGAGATTGCTCTTGAGAAGTTCACTTCTGGAGGTAAATCCGAAGCAAAAGTGTTGGTTCTGCTGGGAAAAGTGTGGTATGTTCGTGGAGTTCATGAGGGGTCTTTAGATTTCCTGAGAAAATCACTCGATTATGCCACGAGGGCCTATCAGCTCAACAAGATCCCCTCGCTTCTCTTCAACATCGCCTTCGTACAGTTCCAGATGGCGGATCTGATACGGAAGCTGCCGGAGTCATCTAGATCTCTTGACGACATTGAGTTTTGCTCTGCTGGTTTGGAAGATGCCATCTTGACACTGACTAAGATGGCCAACGAACCAAACCCGCCACACCCTCCGCAAGAACTCATGGCAAGAGTCACTATGGGTCAGAACACGTTGAGGAAGCAGTTGGATGCAGTTCTTCAGCAGCAAAAAGATTTCGCCTTTTTTGTTGAAGAGAAGCTTGAAAAGGCGAAAAAGGCTCAGGAAGAGTCGAAACTCAGACTGCTCGAAGAACAGCAGCTCAGGCTTGATGAGGAGAAAAAGAAGGAGGAGATTATGCTTCAAGAAAGACTCAAGCTTCAGCAGGATGACGAGGAGTACCGTAAGAGAAGAATCGACGATAACCCTCCTCCCAGTGGGAGCGAGGACGAGGAGAAACCCAAGCGGAAGAGTAAAAAGAAGGCTGCAAAGAGATCGAAAAAGGTTTCCGACAGCGAGTCGGAAGACGAAGCTGTTCATAACGGGTCCAGAAAAAGAGGTTTGTCCGACGAGGAGGAGGAACCTTTGAAAAAAGATGCAGAGAGGGATGCTGAGATGGATGATTTGTTTGAGTAATTGGCTCAAACATATTTGACTTTCCTGTAGGCAAAGCCCTAGGTGTGATTTATCGTAATTGTGACCAAGCGTAAGCTTAGGAGCTTATTCAATTAAGGGAAATAGACCTGGAATCTTTTTCTCGTTGATAATGCCTGTGAGGACATTTTTGAATATAATTCTTAACATACACCTGGAAAATGAATTTGTATCTATCATCCATGAGCAGTGTACTTTTTCACTCGTATTTAAGGGTCACCAGATCCGGATCTAAGATATAAAATTATGCAGGATCATGCACGTTTATGCATGGTTTTGCAATTTTGTTTCCGGAAGAGGGTGTTGGAGGCCTAACTTTGCTTCTTCATACAAAATACCTAATTTACTACTTACTTGTATACACTTACTCCTTTTAATACTTCTTTTTAATATTTCCACAACATTCTGCTCACATCATTCTGGAACCTTCCATATGCACGTGATATGCAGTCACGCATATCACGTGCAGAATGTCTAATTTCAACAGAGGGTCTGACATCTTCTAAGAATGACTCTGTTTTTGAAACAACTATATATTTTTGAGGCTTGAACTTTTTCGACTTTCGTAATTCGGATCTGGTGATCCTCACTCGTGTTTCAAAACAAATAAAGATAGTTATGACACGAGTCTCTTAATGCTAGAATAAGCAGCTGACCTTGCCATTGATGCATGATATCAACTGCTGATGGATTGATTTGCGGATTGAAGGGTTTCCGAGAAATTTAATGATCATCTCCCTCGCAGATCCAGAAAAGAAAGAGATTGGCTAGTTTTATTGTGTCCCAAATATGACTTGACGCATGGTGACGGAAACATTTTCGAATGTCACTCACCACGGAGCACACATATGGTTCACCTGGGTGAACGTTACTGCTCTTGTGGGGTGTGGAAACTGACGGGGCTGTCGTGTATACAAGTCACAAAAGTAATCTGAACAAAGATATTCAAATTCTCGTTGTACGCTAATGAATTCCGCACAATGAGACTGCTACAAAGATGGTATCTATTCACTTCCTGAAAGATCCGTCGGAGTATTCAATCAACGAATGAAGCTCTTATGTTTCCCCCAATACCTCGGGTGCCAAGCGGGCGACTGACGGTGAAACGCATTCGTAAAAGATTCATCTGCAGAAAAAAAAAAATCTATTTCAGCGATAACGTATGTGACATTACTAACAGTAATAGCTTTATACTATAACTCCAGTCGGTCACTCCGCAAGGTCGGTGGGCAAGATTCGAGGCTAAAGGACTGACTTTCCAGGAACCAAGATAGTTTTTCCCGAGAAATGATCTGAGCATAAGTCATTCTCTCATGCAAAAGCCCAAAAAATTATGCTCCACTGCTAATGCTAGATAATGCGCGAGTATGCATGCATATGCAGTAGACCGCATACAAGAGATGTCAAGACCCAACTACCGGTCACTCCAAGGGCTATAAAGGCCTGTGGTTATAAATCTACATTGATCAACCACGAACCTTTTATGGGTGACGTTCTAGTTGAACTATTACGTTCGACACTGGATATTCATTTATTCAGCTTATTGCCATTTATGCCAGCTTGCATATTGCGAGGCGGCTGGGCAACGCCTCATTTCCCGATGATTGGCAGTGCGACATTTCTATTACGTTCTGGACTCAAATCATGCATTATCTTGCATTAAACACGAGGATTAGCAGCACACGGCATGGTAGGTATAAAGGAGCGAGTTGATCTATAGACAATTAACTGGGGACTTATCGAGTACTCAACAAAAATTTACAACAGCTCAACAAGGATTGGGGCAATCAAGCTGCACACAATCAGTGATTAATACCAACTTACATCGGTCTTATCACGGAATAAGAAAACTTGTTCGTTGTTCATCAAATACCAGTTAAGGACAAAACTTAGACAGTTATTAAATGATATCCAGCTCTGCCACTTTACGGAGTCGCACCATGGTAAGCTCTTCCAGACACTTTCCAAAATGAGCCTCCTCCTGGTCTGAGGAAAATGCCTTTTTCGCCAAAACAATTTGCTTTCCGGAAACAGACGAGTTTTCTGTTCGATTGTTCAAAACAAGAGAGGCAGGTGCAAGCTTGGGAGCTTGCCTTTTCGTCTCGTTGGATAAAGTAACCACAATCTTCTTTCTGCCGCAAGATACAAGGTCCGCATCGGGACCTAATCGTACATCCACCCAGATATATTTTACGTGTGTTACACGATGGCTAGACGTATTGCTGCTCACGATCCTATTGAGGAGGAATCCTGCTCCTCCTCCATTCAACAATTTACATGATCTAAATGTAAAGAACAGGTATTTCTCGAATAGCCTTTTACGTTGCCGATTTGATCATTATGCGTTCTCGTTTAGTCCAGATAGACTACAGTTGTAATCATGAGCTTGGGACTATCATCGATTGGGGTTATTGCGTGCACAAGATAATTTGATTGCATAGGTCATATTTGTATCTATGGATAGAAGAGGCTTTTTGCATGTCCCTTAAAGTTTATTTGAGTTTCAAATCAAGTTGTTGTAGCGGCTCGTGCCTGAAAGATAATTTCGAAAGACTGGATATTCATCGAAATACTGAGCAGACATATTTTTGAACTACTGGCTATGTGGCGACCCTTGTTGTATCTTTGACAACCTGAAAGTTTTCGGAAAAGCGACATCCACCTTAACTATAATGCTATCTAGCACCGGACCTTATATCCGGTGATGAAATTGATCTCGGTCCCAAAAAAAGATATGATCTCAAGATCCACCAGTATTCAAGTATATGCAAAATTCAAGCATCTGATAAGCAACCTTCTCTTTTGGTGCAAAAACAAATAGATGGAGAGTTTCTAACAATTCAACTCATCTAGACTACATGAAAACATTTTAAAATTAAATCAACCATGATTTATCATAATTCAGAGCTTATTGAATGACTTTGTTTTGTATCCACTTGTGTCGTTTAAGTTTGAGACGTGAAAAGTGATAAAGAACTAGCCAGAGGTGTTTGTACCCTCCCATGAGCTTGTACATCCTGCCCTTTTTCTAGCCCTTATGGATTATAATCCATGGAAAAGCCAAAATCTGCTGATCAAATGAGTGATGCAAACTCCCACAATGTCACCTTACTGTGCCTTTTGTTGCCTGATTTTCATACTTTAGGGGGTCAGCCTGCATTATTCATGAAAAAACAATACTCAGGGAATTTGGATTATAATTTATAAGGCTAGAATGTTTCATGCAGGTTCATCGCACCAATGTACATGAGACATACATAACACTGCATGAATGTGCATACTTCACGTAATATGATCTGATCTAGATCAGGGGTTGAAAAGATTACTTCCTTGGGAATCAAAATGTGGGTCTCCGAAAGAGAAAAAAGTTGGTGTGAAAAATCTCGCCGGATTTGGCGTACCTTACTCTACTGCGCTTTGGGCTATCTAGAAATGACCTTTTGCCATCAGAGATGGTTTGGTCTTTGAAAAAACCGGCAGATCCTTCATCGATGCAGTCACTTCCACCTCCAGAGACCTCACTGCTCAAATAAGGTGATTCATGATGGCTTCCCCTTTGAGAGAGGATTTTTCGCCGGCAGCAAAAGGGGTTTCGTTCTCCATGCAGTCAGACGTTATGGCTTAGCTCTAATAAAGCAAGTTATGGGACTACTGAATATTTGTTGGATGGAGGGGGGCAGATTATTAATATCAAGAGACATTGTATATTTACTTATTGATTACTGCTGCATTCAGACTATATATAGTGCTATTTGGTTTCTATAGAACCTCATGACCACCCATGCACAGTTGCATGTACATATGGCTGGTTCAACAATATCTCACTCCATGTGATGCAGGATATACATGCTATTCATATTGGGACGTACATAAACGACATGCACGGCACGAATGACGGAATGGTTCGATCTAAAACGTTTATTCTAACAAATACGGAGAAATTTATTGTATGTATAGAAGATGCATCCACCCATAGCAGACCTGTTTGCAATCAGATAGATAATGAGCTGATAAACTTGGCAGCCTAGGAACAACGAGTTGACAGTCATAATACCAAGCCCTTGGTCAACACACCCATCTTGTCACCTTAACCCTTTGGCCAAGACCTCAGAGATCGACTCATCTATATAATCGATGCAGTTCTCCAACTCAGCATTCACCCGAGGCACATCAGCCTGACTAATCTGACACAAACACCCTCAACCATCACTGAAAGAGCAGAGAGGCCGCCACTTCTACGTTGTTGTTACACTTGTTTAAAGCATCAATCGCTTCCTCTTTGCCAAACCCCAAAGCGACGAGCTGCTGTACTTTTTCAGGGTCTGCCCCCTTTGAAGGTGGTTGAACCCCTGGAGCCGGCTGTGTCCCTTCTTCTGGTGAAAAAATATTACCACCAAACCCTTTCTGCGCTGCTGAGCCCCCACTTAATATGTTATTAGGAAGCTCGTGCTCGTCGAGAAACCTTGTTTCTACTCCAGCTATCTCAAGCACGTTTTTCTTGAGATTGATCAAAGCCTGGTGTCTCTTTAGCATATCGAGTCCCAGCAGAAAATCAACATGAGTGTCCAAAATGGTTAAAGAACACGCAACATACTGATTTTCAATCTTTAGCATCACCGAATGTACTCTGCCCAAAATGGGCGTGGAACCAACACCACGAGCCTCGCCTTGAAACCTACGATCTATCAATC
>JAJLSF010000050.1:0-28444 GCA_030567395.1 Citeromyces hawaiiensis
CAGGCACGCTGCATATGCAGTAATTTAGGACCAAGTCAGAATTAATGACTCGGCACCTATGAAATAGGATCTGGACCGATACTATTGGCTCCTAATAATGTCTCATGCATAATATCGCATAACGGAGGAAAAATTGGCAGCTCGGCAACTTGGTAGTATATAATGGTAGTTCTGCCCACTTATTGGGATAGACAGAAAATACAGAAAGAAAAGAGAGAATAATAAACTCATTCACAAACAATTAATATTTCTGCTATAAATCTAAGTATGACTACTAACGGTGATATCTCCAGTCCCGATACGATCCAAGGCGACGTTGGCGAATTAAACTTCCCACGTCAAGACCTGGTTAGTTTTGTTTTTCGAGAATAAAGGTGAGTCATCTCGCAAAAGGGCCAAGCACATAAGAGGGACACCATGCAAGTAATCTTTCCCCATGCTTTGACCAATGAATCAAAAGGTTCAAGCCTCTACATCTTGCACTTGGGCAAGTACGAGAGCAGTTTCGGCCGCCTGAAGGAGTATGAGCTACTGCAGGTTATAAAACCACACAGGGGGTCGTGAATGAAAGTTATTAGAAACGCTCTGAATTTGAGCAACTTTTGATTGATTTGATATACTGGAAAAAAATGGTTGCATATCAGATGCATGAATTGTGCATATACTTGCATATAAGCGGATCTTGAGATGTGTTTTATTTTCGACAGCACAAGCCTTTATCAGGAGATTTGGATCTATAAATGCTTCATAGCTTCAGTCAAGCAATTACAATGGTTAGATAATGTCAGGTATCAAGCAAAAGATGCATTTTTACTCATCCTTTCAAGAACTTGAAAGAAATAACGCTTTGATAGCTCTGAGCAAAGAACAGGGAGCCTGCTGTGCGCGCCCAATCATCTTACTCCACTTACCGTCTCGATATCCCCTATTCCGAATCATTGACCCTTCAACGGCATAGCCCGGGACATTGGTGGAGTAAACGATTTATAGACTGAACGAATCTTGCTTTTTAGTATTATCTGCTATTTATGTCGAGATATATGTCAAGACTGATTCCCTCCATACCTTCCGTCGCAATCAGATATTAGGGCTGCCCTTCCAGGGCATAAACTTCGATATGCCCATCCCTGCACCTTCCGCCATGCTATCGTATCTCAGAAGTCTTCTTCGCCGCAATAGACGGAGGGTATTCATATCCACGACGGTGGCGGCTGCTATTTATGCCACCGCCAAATACATCACCTACAAGTTCCGGCAGACGCAAAAAAGAATCGAGGAGGAGAGTTTTGCGAGGGAACAGATCAAGCTACGCTTCCAGCAGACACAGCACGACTGCTTTGTTGTCTTCCTGAGCTTGCTGCCGATGCTCAAGGACTCTGTGTATGCTAATTTGAATGTCGAGGAGATCACGGGCGAGCTTAACGCGAGGAGGATGGAGAAACAACTGGGGCAGGACCAACTATCGTCCTCCCTAGGGTCTGGGTCAAGCGAACCACAGCTCCCCTTTCAGGAGAATCGCAAGAGCAAAATACAGCTATGGCAGGACTTGAAGATCATCAGTGTGGCTAGATTTCTCACCGTTTTGTATGCAGAATCGTATCTGGTGCTCCTAATACACTTGCAGCTCAACGTGCTCTCTAGAAGGTCGTACCTAGAGTCCGCTATCAAATTGGCAGAGCAAGACAAAGGTATCGCGATGGTGAACAGCGAGGATGAGGAGGAAAATTTAGCAGAACAGGCTTTTCTATCTTTTAGCTGGTGGATCATCAATAAGGGGACCGCTCAGCTGGTTCAGGAGATTGAGACGCATGTTAAGGATGTGTTCTCGAATGTAGAGCCTAGAGATGTAATTTCATTTGACGAGTTTGTGTCGTTGATCGAAAAGGCGCAGGTTTTAATCGAAGGGCAAACGCTTAACCCTCAATTCATCTCAAAATGTATCTTGCCGCCGCAGGAGCAAAATTTCTTCCTGTTGCAACAGACTAACGACTTTGACGTGCTGGCCAAGTTTAGCAGTAACATTGCCAATACCGAGAAACTGAACCGTCTGCTGTTTGAGCTAGACTCATACTTGAACGACGCACGCGTTCCTGGCATTGTCAAGTCGCTAGTTGGCGCTGGGGCCAGTAAGGTGATGGGAACGGTAGGAGAGAGTTACCAGAATATGGAAAAAAATGGCTTAAAAGTGGCCAGCTTGGTGGGGCATCTCACAAGGCACTCGGCACGACTCACCGATTGCGATGGGGAAAACGAAACACTAGAAACGATGAACTTTGTGCCCTCCTTGGAGGAGTTTAGTGCTACGGTGTACTCCAATATGGAGTGAGAGGGTAAGATGTCCGGATGGGTGTCTGGATGGCGCGAAAAAACTACTAGTAGTTAAAATAGTTGTATAATGTCGGAGAAAGTCATTATAGTCTCTTCGGATAATCAAAAGTTCCCAGTGGAGCGTAAAGTTGCAGAAAAGTCGACCCTTTTGCGGAACCTGCTTAAGGACCTTGCGCCTTCGGATCAAGCCGAGCCCACTTCCGACGACGAAGATCAAGATGAGCTGATGGAGATCCCCACCCCAAACGTAAGAGCCGATGTCTTGAAGCACATCTTCAAGTGGTGCGAACACTACAAGGATGTTCCTAACACTGACGACGACAACGACGACGCCAAGAACTCTGCCCCCATTGACGAGTGGGACAAGCAGTTTTTAAACGTTGATCAGGAGATGCTCTACGAGATTATCCTGGCGGCCAACTACTTGAACATCCGTCCGCTGTTGACCAGTGGGTGTAAGAGGGTTGCCGAAATGATCAGGGGCAAGTCTCCTGACGAGATTAGGAAAACTTTTAATATCGTTAACGATTTTAGTCCAGAAGAGGAGGCCGCCATCAGACGGGAGAATGAATGGGCAGAGGATCGTTAGGGTGAATTGATTACTTATTTTAGTATAATGCGAGATGTGTCTGCCCTTTTTATGTCCTTTTTATGTCCTTTTTATGCCCCTTGTGCCCTTTGTGTGCCCTTTATGTCCTTTGTATGTCCTTTGTATGCCCCTTGTGCCCTTTGTGCCCTTTGTATGCCCCTTGTGCCCCTTATGCCCCCGTATCATGCAGTGCTCTTGTGATAGTTAGGTCTCCTCATCCTTAAAATACCACCTTACATAACGCATAAGCATGCTAATGTCATTCAAGGCTCGCTTTTGAAGGTGATTGTCATCTAGCAGCCGAATCCAAAAAGCCCACCGTTGGCCCGGTTGAATACCTCTGTAAGACGGGATAAAGCTGTGAATAATCCGCCTTCATTGGACGTTATTCACCTCGTTGCTTCAATCTTTGCCCAGTGGACCCCCTACTGTGCACAGGCTCTTCTGCCGGCAAGAGATAGAATAGATGAAATGGTGAAAGTGACCCTATAAAGGAGGCATCACCGTGTATATGGAATGTCTTAAGGGACTGAGTGTGATGACCTATTCATACCACGTACATAAAAGATATGCACCTTCATGCACGGCTGATGGAATGGCTTGATCTAGAACGCTTTTAGCATCTCCTGACAAAGGAAACTTGCCCCCTTGGATCCCAGTCAACTCACTTTTTCACCTTTTTATCCTTCATCTGACACCACGATAAGCCGTTAAATGGTGTCTTCTGCACAGATAATTCGTGCTCAGAGGGCTCTAACACTGTGGAAGAACTTGATGCATATTCTTTCAATATATGAGTCAGACTATTAGCCGTGTAAACCACGGTAGCAGGACGGTCATGACTATCATGACTAAGCGGAACAAGAAGAGACCATCATGTCTAAGCAGAAAGGTCATCCTCATGAAATCTCGTGTGAATTCAATCGATGTAGAGGCCAGAAACCTCACAGCTTTAGGTAAGGGATAAGCAAGACCATTAAACGACTACTGGAGATTAGAGAACAAGACTGGAGATTCTAAGAGAGACTGGTGATTCGTGAAAGCTGCTCAACCTGTGTTGATATCCCGACAGAAGCTCCCAGACCTCCGCATCATTGACAATTTACATTGCATTCCCTTATAATGCTCGGTAACTGGACGGTAGAATGGTTACTACGTCAGGAGTAACTCACTGTGAGTTCTGTTTGATTCAGCAGTTGTATGTCGCTTCCCCCAAACATTTTCTTGGTCATCGGACAATTTGTAAACCAATCAGAGCTAGAGATCCGGAGGCACATTGCATTTCCCGTGTAGCTCGCCACATTATTTATACCGTCTGTAGCTTATCCTGTTTAGCGCACACGCTGCTACAGCTAAATGCGTCAGAGACGCAATTGCGGTTTCTGCGGGGATGCTGAACTGAACAAGATTTCCAGCAGTGTCAGTCGATGGTTGTCCTCCATGTTGAGAAATTTGTGGCGGAGATTAAGCCTCAGATCGAGAGTCGTTGATAGATTCGGTAGGGATTTCATAAGGCTATCCATCTTTGTTTGCCTAATGAAACCAATAAAGTGTGAGCTTGATAGAGAAGAGTCTTGACGTTTGCAGTTGTCCAGCGTCGGTCTGCAATGGAGATAGTTTTACAGCTAGACAAGCACTTCATCCTCAGTTTGTGACTTTCTAAGAGATTGTGTGGGCAGCTGTTAGGTGAGCGATGTGTGCGGTTGGAGCTTTATCAAGATTAAATGTATACTCGATTGGAACATGAGTTATTTCGCATGAATTCAAGACAGGGCAAGGGCAAGGGCAGAGGGCAGAGGGCAGAGGTCAGAGGGCAGAGGGCAAAGGGCAAAGGGCACAGAGATAGAATAAAATTTTAGTCATTTCCGCTTCGCTTCAATGATATAGAACTAGCCAAAACTTTGCTTCAATGACATAGAATTAGCCGTCATTTCCGCTTCGCTCCAATGACTCCAATGCCTTTATGTTGCTCATATGCAGGTAGTGTTCACCACCAAACATATGGCAAACGCGCAAGATGGCAGCAACACCAACCGAAAGCGAATGGAAAATTCGAGTCGATCCACTTTGACCAATGGATCATTGAACGAGCCCCAACATCCCATTGTAGGGATCCCCATTCGAAATCCGCACGAAGGAGAGAGCATACGATCTTTCTACGGAGACGAGGAGATGGCGTCAACCCCAATTACAAAACGGCGAACCTCCCTTTCGTTACCGCATTTATTGGTGAATAACGCAGACTTGTCGAGTTCTACGCCTTTGAAACATAAAGAAAAGCACCTAGAGCCCAAAGGGGAGGGGTTATTATCAAGTTTAGTCAATGCTGC
Organism: Citeromyces hawaiiensis; assembly: GCA_030567395.1. Classification (NCBI taxonomy): domain Eukaryota; kingdom Fungi; phylum Ascomycota; class Pichiomycetes; order Pichiales; family Pichiaceae; genus Citeromyces; species Citeromyces hawaiiensis. The sequence continues at coordinate 5,248 of JAJLSF010000050.1, forward strand.
ACATAACGCTGCTGCTCATTTCAGCATGGGATCAGATGATAAAGATAGTATAAAGTCTCAGGATTCCGCAAGGGCTAAAAATAGACTTGTTGCTAAAAAAACTCAAAGTCCTGCGGAGAGCGTTTCTTTTAAAGCTATGCGAGATTCGCCTCTGACTACTTTAGGGAAGGGCGATTTATCTTTAGAGCACTTTGACGACCCGATGGGTGTCACCAACGGGCTGCATCTCGGAGTTAATAACCACGGGATCGGCTCTATCATGAGCGAAAAGTCGAAAGAGCCGCGCGGTGACACGAGACCCAACAGCTCTTTGCTGACGAGTCCTGGGACGTCCGGAGGTGGTTCTGGTGTCACGGGGTCAGGTGTCACAGCGTCAGGGTCCACGGGGCCTGAAGTCCGGTCCCGGTCTCCGTCCTCCTTCTACCACAACGACTCCAAAAGAGCGTCGCAGACTGACGTGTCGCTCGTCGCGTCCGAGGTGACAACCACAAAATCTTCATCTTCAGCAAGCGAAAAACAGAGCTCGAAACGACCCAACAGAAAGAAGGAAAAGGAGTTTCACCAACTCTTTAAAAACATGCAATCAGACGAGTCTCTCCTCTTTGACTGCTCCTGCGCTTTGCAAAAGGATATCCTCGTTCAAGGGAGACTGTATATAAGCGAGAAGCACCTGAGTTTCAACTCAAACCTTCTCGGGTTGGCAACCCATCTCACGATCCCTCTGGCGGAAATCGTGCAGGTGGAGAAAAAGGCCACCGCGCTGTTGTTCCATAACGGGATAGCGGTGCAGACCCTTCATTCCAAGTACTTTTTCGCCTCCTTCTTCTCCAGGGATAACACGTTCGAGGTGCTCACTTCGGCGTGGAACGAGATTGTGCACGGCTCCTCCCGTACGATTGTCTCCAACGGGAAGGTTTTGTCTTTGCCGGATTCGGAATCGGATTCGGAATCGGAATCGGATTCAATTTCTGATTCCGAATCCGATTCTGACGCCACCTCTATGGGATCGCAGGCCACCTCCAAGGACATCAGCGAAGCGACAAACAACGAAACAACAAACAATGTCGGCTCCTTCTTCGGACTCGCCATTTCCGGCCCATCGTCCCACCCGCCTACAGAAGCTGGCTACCAGAAAAAGCCCACAGATACCGTTGTCGGACAGGGAACGCTCAAAGGCCCGGTAGGCGTGATCTACCACCTCCTGTTTGGAAATGATACAACGTTTCTGCGCGATATGCTCATCAAGGGCAAGAACACCAACATCAGCGAGATCCCCAAGATGTCAAAACAAAGGTGTCGCGAGTACAAGTTCATCAAACCGCTCAACGGGCCCATCGGACCGAAACAGACAATCTGCAACGTTAAGGAGACGGTTGAAAAACTCGATTTCGAAACCTCTGTCATTGTTCTCCAAACAACAAACACACCTGATGTGCCTAACGGTAACTCTTTCACCGTTGAGACCCGCTTTGTTCTTACGTGGGGTGACCAAAACACCTGCAAGATGGTGGTGTACACCTCGGTTGTGTGGACGGGCAAGTCGTGGATCAAAGGGGCCGTTGAAAAGGGAACGGTTGACGGTCAAAAGGAGGCGATGAACCTCACTTTTACCACTTTAGAAGAGGCGTTAGACGACGCAAGGGAAAGCGGCGGCGGGAAGAAGGAAAAAAGCAAAAAGAGACCGAACAAGTCTCCTATTAGAAGTCCTCCTCCGCCAAAGGCGCCTCGGGAGAATATTTTTGCCAGAGTTTTGAAGCTATTTGATCCCGTTTTCGATTTCGTAGGGGTTCCGGAGTTTGTACGCGTTCCGCTGCTTGTGGTTGTGTGTTTAGGCGTTTACTTTCTGACGAGACGCGGTCGCACGGTAGACCCGGTTGTCAGCAGGGAACAGTTTCTTGTTGCGCCTAACGACTACCGGTTTTCCGGGTTCTATAGACAGAACGAGTACCAGCTGTGGGACTGGATGGACAGCCGGAACGGGAACCTGCGGAGAAAGCCGAAGACGGAGATTAAAAACGGATACAAGAAGCAGGAGCTCGAGGAGATGGTGAAGCTGATGGAGATGAGACTGGGACAGTTGCAGCATCAGTTGGAGAGCGGGAGTCATTGAAGCGAGTCATTGAAGCGAAGCGGAAATGACGAACAAGTGCTCATCTGTAATCGGTTCTTGCTTTTTGCAAGACTAATGACACTGTTAAAGGAACTGTGACTAGTTCATTGGCGGGCTATCCCAGTATGTGTACCATCTCGCAACTGAATTGTCTGCTATAACGTTCGTAGGAAGATACCTATCAACATAGGGAAAAGACGAGGTCACTAGATTTAGATCAGAATCTATGTCTTGTGTAGAGATGTGTGTAGAAAAGTCTGCAGGGACATTCACAATCATGCACTGTTTTGCGAAAGATGAGAGCGAAAACTCATGCCGGCATATCAGTAAGCTACTACAATAACCTATGTTGGATTCCGAATCGGATTCTGTGTGTGTTCTCTTTTTGGGCATTTCCCGATTATGTATTATGAATATAAAGTCATCCCTACTGAATATGGGATTTAAGCTTGACGCTTCTCACTCACATAATTCGATGCAGCCAATCTCCTCTTCATTGAGTTTCATGCAAGTAATTAACTCTAAACATGTTGCTTTAAATGGATTAACCAACTGGGTGATAAACCGACTGTATTTGATAGGGATTGATGCAGCATAAATCTTGGTCAAACCATAGTTAGGGCTTCTTCATCAGACGCAGCAATCAATCAAACTATCGTAGGAGCAAGTTCGCCGAGAGCGAACTAGATGAGACTTGTAAAAAAGTAACTTTATGCAATCCCCTCTTGAGGCGGCCCATTTGAGGAACCCTAATATTTCTCCTCACAAAAACGTCTGCAATGCAACGGAGCACTTTTTATTTGGACTTACACCTTAAATCAGTGGGTGCTCAGCCTGACTCTAGAGAATAGAAACACGCATATATGCACTTCCCTCCCCACTGCTATTAACACGGAGCACGTTTGGTTTTACTATGTAAGCGCTCTTTATAGTTAATAGTAATTTCAATTACTCACTGTAATCCTGATCATAATCCTGACAGCCTAAAACTCGACATTTAGCGCCTCATGCATCCAGTCCTCCGGCACACCAATAATAATTACTGAAGGAATGTCGTAACGTGCTTAAACTTGTCCAAAAGAATGGTGATTTATATACACTGTTGATCCCATTCGGCTAGCTGAGCAAGTCATCGTCTAGCAGCTTGAGATCAAGGAGTATATGCTGCATTGGTTATTTGCGACGAAGCGTAAGCTAAGGAGATCCTGTCAAATATACCTGAAAATTGTTTCTTGACATCGACCTGAGTGGATTTCTATTGTTGAGATAAGCTTATGTCCCTCGAATAGCTGATAGTTTGGGCTTGATCCTCGAATGTTTCATATATTCGGCTTGGGGCAACATTCTACATATTATTTTCAGAACAAACCTGAGCTTACAACTGCAATTCAACGAGACTATACTAGACGCAAACGGCATCCCCTTCCGTCGCCAAATCCAGGCGTGCGGTCACAATTGGGACTCAGTTTTTCTATCCTGCGCCAGGCGATCCTTTGAGTTTAATGCTTTTTGACTCTCAAAACTTCAGAGGTAGAAACGGGTCTATTCCATGTACGTGTCATAGCTATATTTACCTTTCTGAAAATATGAGGGTAAAGTGGTAGGTTGATAGATGATATGATATACTGATTCTAAATCTTTTTCAAGGTGTATCCGCAGGATTATCTTAACGATAGTAATCCAGTCAGGTGTATATCAACGAGAAAAACGATTTTCAGGTTAACTAATTATTCCTTAAATCAACATCTGTTTTATCTGCAATTACACTGACATTAAAGGGGTTAAAAATCGTCGTACGAGAACAAACACAACTGTCAGCGATAACGTACGTAATATTAGAGGAAAAAATTTAAGCTACGTATAGGGAATCAAACGCAAAGTATTTACAAGGTAGTGGGTACAGATGAGATTTAAATCCGAAAGGACTCCCGTGTATTGGCTCTAAGGACCTACCCTCTCAAGGCCTCAGACAAGAGACTTGAAAAAACACCCGATCATCCTTACGTCAAACGGTCGAACAAGGTCAGTTTCAAGGGCTCAGATATATAAGCAATAGCAAAAAAGTTCACTCTGAAGTATCGTAGAAAAGGTTTTCTGGTTATGACCAAAGTTTGGAAGGGGATTGTGTCTTCAATAGTTACCATGACACCGCAAAAAATACCCTGGCTATATGTATTTTCTAGTTTTAAGCAGACGCGCTCTTCTCGACGCCTGATTCTCGCTTTCCCTCCCGCTAATGCCATCACCCCTTCGTGACGGATATTTTTGAAGCAGCAAACCGGGCCATCGTAGAGCTTACTTTGGATAGTGCACTTGAAGACCCACAAAGGTCACCAGGCAAACTTTGAATGCTCACGGTCTATTTTCAAAAGGCCAATGGATCATCGCGAGGCAGAGAAGGTGCTCCGAGAGACGGAAAGTCGAGTGTGACAGTCGAGCGGGGAGCCTTTGATTATTTTCTGATACTTGACATCAATTCACTTAGCCATCATATTTACTGGGAAAAGCACGCTGCGTATTCTGGTTTTGCAAACCAAGGTCTCCTAATAGCATCACAGTTGCCCGCATGTTCAGCCTGTCGAACCGCTCCAGCCTTTCCTGCAGACAAAACAAACAGCTAATTTTAACGGTCGAAGCTGCAAAGTTGTGCAACATCTTTGAAGCGAAGAGGAAAAGATGTGCTGGACATTTTCGCTCAAAAGATGGTTGACGTGGATGGCTCATCTCATCAGCCTCCAATTGCCGACAAGCGCATTCAGATGAGTAAAACTTGATATACAGAGGTTGACACTCATTGGGCTTCCTCGATGATTCAACTGAGCAGTCATATATTTGTTCGGCCTTGATAATGAGCAATCACAATAGGATGGCCGACTCGTTCTCCAAAAAAGAGCACATCAAATCAGACCACCACTATTGAGCGTTTGCGACCCGTCTTGATATGTCATTTGCCCAAGACTTTTCTTTGTCTCAATGGTATGGTTTACTTAACGTGGGTGGAATGTCCATGGGGCGCCTAGTATGCGTCTACAAGTATTCATTGATTGCAATGCGGTACCGATCCCACACTAACCAAGAATATAACTGTCAGCGTCAGTGTTGTAATGCTCCAGATTGTTGGTGTCCATATTAAGTTTGGTTGTTGTGAGAAAACGTGAATTGGCTATATCTCTCTTTCCAACTATCTTTGTCTTTCTTTTCGCAGTGCGAAAACACCAATCTTATACGTCTACCGTCAGCCATTTCTCCCTTATCCCGTTAACGCCGAAGTCAGAAGAGGAACCAATCAGGTCGTTCGCATACGCCTCGGAATCCCGGAATCAAATTCGGGTCCGATTCTGGCGACATGATTCATGCACATTGCGTAGCTAATGCTGCACTAATGCGTTGACCAATAGCTTGCAGCTATCTGAATCTAATATCGGATGCCTCCGACCAAAAACTCACCAAGGGAGATTCGGGTTACCTTTTACGTAACCGCAGGCCAATCCGGCCTTTCTGGGGAGGTATACTCAATACTATTATGTAACCCCACACATATGTTGTTAGCATATGCGGTCAATCGCATGGAGCGATCATCTAGTATGGACTTATGCTAAGAGAGCCGACTGATCTCGAATCAAACTCTCTCCGTAGGTCTGTTTTACTTAAGTCACTACATGGAAGCAGGTATCGGTATACCTCTTCCTATCCCGTATGCTATTATACTGAACCGCAGATGGGCTTTATGCCGTGCGTGCTATTAAACTGTTAGTAACATATTATCACTTACGTTCTGTATCCAACAATAATATACGCCTATCAGGAGAGGGCCTATATCGTGAGCTCGAGAAACTAAAAGATGCGGAGTGATCCAGATCATCGGAAAAAATTGAGTCTCAAGAAGACACATTTGAGGGAAGAGGAATAGCACTAGAGAACAGCAGTAGCTGCCCTGCACCAGGAAGCATATTAAGACTAAATGTGCTCCACTTCTATGCCATGCACCTCGTCGCAAGTACCATCAGCCAGACACAATTGTCAATAAAGCCACCCGAGAAGCCACCCAACGGGGCAAGCTCGCATCGACATCTCTTCAGTACGTGTACCGCTTGTTCGATGAGATAAAACCAGGGAGCAGACAATACGTACAGGTCCTTCCTAATCAACAAACCGCCCACATCCAGACACCTCGCCTATTACGTAATCCAAAAAAACCGTCTTTTAAACCACAACTAGAATGGTCAATCAAGAAGTGCATCAGTCGAGTAAGCAGGACGAGAGTAAGCAGGAAAAGTTACACGATCTGCAGAAAGAGTGTAATGCTCTGATCAAAGAGCTTGAGTAAGTTTGGATTTCTTTTCGATCTAACTTTTAAGGGTACAACAGGAGAGTCCTGAAAAGATTGTCAAGACGCATATTCAGCATCTTAAAAAATATAAAGAGTTAAAAGACGTTGCTCTCTCTCTGGTGAGTATGATTGCGGATCAGAGACAGCTCAGTATGAGGGACATTTTAGAAGAGATGAAGGTTGAGCTTGGAGACGACCAGTAGAGCTTTGCATATGATATTTAATTTACGATTTTTCTTACCAAGTCATTTCCGGTCATTTCAGGTCATTTCAGCGAAGCGGAAATGACGAAAATGTGTTGTATGGCTGCGACCGTAAGCGCAGTAAATCATATTGCGATGCGGGAATGACAAAGCACTTAGCTCTATCCATTGGAGCAATGCTTTATGTATTGTTCCGACAATAGCAAGTTTCAATTTGAGCGAAAAGAATGGGGTTTCAAACAAAAGGCTCGAGCATCTAAAGCCAAAGCTGTAGGTGGCTTTTAGCCCTATAAAGACATTCTCCGCTGTTGAGTCTTGCTTATGATTTTCGTCATCAGAGGCTCCGTAAGCTTTTAGTTTTGGCATTCTCCTCTTTGCTCATTGAGCTCGGGCTTTCGATTCTGGAATCATTAAACGTCTCATAGTCCAGCCTTTCGCGCTTTCGCTGTGCACGCAACTCTAGATCCGAGACCCTGACCTTGTCTTTTTTCAATCCTCAGATCCAAGTTCTTGGAAAGCCTTAACCTGATGTGCCACGAGTCACAACTTGTCCTTCTTCTTCCTCTGACAGAAACTCATGGAACCGTCCTTAGCATCCCGAGCGTCTCTGCTCGCATTAAACCGGGTATTCAGTCTCGTTTATTCTCTCACAGCCCAGAATTGTCGTCGAAGGACCCAGTCACCTCAGACTCAAAGAGGAGTTGTGACTAAGTTGCCTTTGACTCAGGGCTCGACCAAAAGTTTGCAAAGATTCCGCATTGTCATCACTAAAGTACTCTTGTCTGAATATCCCAGCCTGCGGTCAGTTCGGCTGGTGCTGCCTCGATTCAACTGGGTACCGAGAAATGACAATATAACTATTGATTCATGCATATGCATTTGACTGTTCAACGCAGAGAAGATCACCACGAAGCATTAATCTTGAATACATAGCAAACCGTACTATACAATAACAACTCTAGCATATATGTCAAAATGTAATAAATCAGGTACTGTGGTACGACAGGTATATTCAGACTCACTCAAAGTGATGCAGAATTTACACGCTTTTTATACTGTAACGTCCTTCATCAAGAACGTTCGTTCTAGCATAAAGCCTATCTGCGGTCCAGTATAATAGCATATTGGAAATAAAGCTTCAAAGAGGTATAATCGCTTTGTATCGAATACAGTTGGTGGTCCTACGGGGAGAGTCCTCCTAGCATAAGTATACGAGTAGGGTGCAAACATTTACTTGTCCATATAATAGTGATGAGCAGTTCCCAATGTATCTTGATCGCTGATACACAATTACTAAATTCACATATCAGATCTGTCAGGGCGGTGGTTAATCCGAATCGCTTGCGGTTGATCTTGCGTCCCATCATGTCGAGCCTTGATAATTTTATCTGCTAGCCTGATTTTCATCTAGGCCGCTTAGCTCAGCACCATTCAGTAAACTAAGGGTCATCAGATCCAGATCTAAGATAATCATGCAAAAATATGCAAAAATATGCACGTTTATGCATGTTTTTGCAATTTGGTTCCCGAAGGAGGGTCATTTGCATAACATTTACAAAAAATCAACTTTCAAATCAAATTTATATTAAAGAAACTTGAGCTTTTTCAACTTTTGTCAATTATTCGGATCTGGTGACCCTTAGTAAAACTTCAATTAGACAGTTCTTCATGTTTTAGACTACGAAGTGACACCATTGGATTTTAGGGCTCTCTAGATCCGGATCTTTCTCAAATTGCTGATGTAGATCGACCCCGAATATTCTCTTTTTTCCACCCGCGGACCTAAGATCTGAATAAGGAGAGCCTCACAGTGACCATTGACCGCAATTGTTTAGCACTGTTATTATTTATTGGTGCTTAACTAATGGACCATTTCCGCTTCGCATCAAAGGCTTTAAAAGTCTTACGGGCTGAACATCAATGTTGTGGGCCACACTGATTACGAGAACCAGCCCTTATAACCAACCCTTGCAGCGCCATCCTTCTACACGTATAGTGTACACATGGATATATATATCCACATAATAGTACATAACTCTTGCATAGAGTCATATTGTGAGGTATACAAGAAAATACGCTTACTTGACTAGCTTCCATTTTTGAGTCTGAAGATACTTTGTATCAGGTTCCCGATATGCCCTCCGTTTTATGGAAATCCGTAGTGGGGGAACCCGTTGGAATTACTCTTCACTCCTGGCGCCACCTGATAAATTCTGTGCTGCGCAATGTGATCTAGAACTGTCCCTAAAAATGCATAGAGCCATTCTTCTCTCGGCTCCTTTTCCTTGTGTTGGAGCTGCTAAACGAGCTTCTTGTAGAGAGGTGGGAAAAAGTGGAGACGGAGCAATTCGACGAGCAGATTGACAGACCTGACAACGAATGACAGAGGCTCTCCGACGAACTGTCATCAGAAATGATGGAAGAGCACATCTTTCGTCAACTCACATCAGTTTTCATACTGCGACTTAAGATATGCACGTTCATGCACAGATGACGGAATGGCCTCATCTAGAACGTCTGCTCTATGAGGGAATGCCGACTCAGCTGTTGGTTCTTTAAGGTATGTGTGCGGTAGGCAGACTGCTCGACATCTCATAAATCAATCGTGTTTTTCCGCTTATTGATGGTTGAACCAAGACGGCATAATTCAAAGTTTCAGGGTATATAATCCTCGAGTATTTGTGACACTTCAACAATGTTTTCCTTTCATAATTGCTGCCGATTTGAGACGCACGTTCTTGCAACTGTACAACGGATGGTCTTTCTTTCCCGTGAAAGATTCCCTCACATATGGATCCCCTACGCTGCAAGGACCTATTGTTTCTTGGAATTCGAGTTTTACCGAAGGCTGCGCCTCAAGCTTAGCAATAATTGTCATTCTGCTGCAAAGGGTGTCAAAGACTTCCCAATGATTCCACCCTTCAACTCTCTCACTCGAAATTTCGAGAATCTCCTTCCCAAATGGCGGAACCATTTCATACTCAGGGTGATGACTTCTGGAAGAGCTCTGACAAGAGTCACTGTCGCTTGACTTTGGCCTTTTTCTTTCAAAAAAAGGATCCCCAGGTTATTTTAACAGCCTTACTTCCAACGGATTTTTGGTGCCACAACAACCTCAACTTATGTCATTGAGCAAAGCGCTACAATTATGTCAAAATACTCATCTTGCCTTAGATTTAGGTAGATCACTGTCAAAAATATTTCCAGAGACTTCAAAGCAACTATACACTAGCGCTTTAGCGAAATAAAATACATCACGGAAATCAGAACCTACCAAGGAACGTCTAGATGGAAACCGTAGATTCCCCAACATTTGATTAGTACACTAAACCGATTAGCCATCACACGTCCTTTTATGGGCTTCAAAACAGCGATTTCAGGAACCCTCAATCACATGCTCAGTTTTAGAGGAATCGCAAAAAAAAGAAATCAAAGCATAAATATCGCAAGAACAAAGTCTATAAGCACTTTTGAAAAACATCGGGGCTAACGGCCCTCAGGATCGCTTCATCGTATTTCGCACCCTTGCACCACGCTTCACCATGCGAATATGGCTCTTATCGCTATTGATATCACTAGTTTTAGGTCACGAACCCGGGGTCCAGCTGCAGCCATACGTTGAACGGTCAATTCAGGATCTATCGGTAACCAACATTTTACTTGCGTCTGACGTGGAAGGAAATGTGCATGCTCTCAACAGGCTAACCGGCGAATTGGCATGGAGCTTTAATAGCGACTCTCCGCTTGTTCGAACGCCGTCCATTACAGACGAGAAAATAACGTGGATGGTGGAACCGTTCGAAGATGGTGGTTTATATTTTTTCACCGAAGACTCAGGGTTGCATAAACTCCCCACTTCGATTAAAAACCTCGTTCTAGAATCGCCCTTTGCCCTCTCAGGCGATAGTCACGTGTACACGGGGGCCCGTAGAACTTCTTTATATAGGTTAGATGCTGTTACTGGGGCGATGCTTGGATGTTACGGAGACGTTTCTTCTCATTTTGGATCTCTTAGCAGTTCCGGAAGCAACGTGATTGTTTTGGGTAAAACCACCTATGAGCTCTCGATTCATTCGGCAAATAACACCGTCTGGAACGTTACCTACTCATCGTGGGGGCCTAACCAAGTAGATATGGATCTGTGCTTGCAGAACTTGCACTCGTCTGACGGAGTTTATGTAGCTCCCTTCCACGATAACTCGCTTTTGGCGGTCGATACCGACAGCGGAGTAGCCAAGTGGATCAACAAGCTCCCCGCTGTAGCTGTTAACGTTTTCGATATCTACTACGGGAAAAATGAGCTTTTCGTGTTACCGCACCCACTGAAGCCGGAATCAGATAGTGATGCTTTGAAGACATATGTGGGCAAGACGCAGAACGGGTCGTGGTTTGCCATGAATGGTTTAAACTACCCTTCGTTGGTGAGGTCTGCCCCACCGGCGAGATATAACTCTCTGGGACGTAGAATCGAAAGCTCGGATATTATTGGAGTTCATGGTGATTCGCAAGAGGAAAAGTTCCCGGCCTTAATCATCCCGAGTCTTCCAAAAATACCGAGTCTGCCAAATTCGCCAAATATTCCCTCCACCGTGCTCTCTATAGATCCTCCTCCCGGCTCACAATCGGCATTTTTCAAGATGTTTGTACGCATTCTTGAAAACGCACTCACCTCTGTAGTATTCTTTGCCATTCTCTACGGCCTAAATAAAGCGGGACTGGTCCCCCCGATCACGCAGATGCTGAGCAAGTTTGGCCTGTTTCGCAGAACGCAGCGGGCTGTCGACTTTGCCCAGGCTATGTCTCGGGAGAATGTTGTACCGGGGTCTGGTGAAAAAATGGAGGAAAATAACGAAAGTATCACCCGGGTGACTATTCTGGAGCCCGAGATGAAATCCGGAGAAATTTCCGGAGAAGCCTCTTCAGAAAAACCGAAAAAGAGGAAAAGAGGAACGCGCGGGGGCAAGAAAAATAAAAAACTCAACAATAACGAATCTGACTTGCCCTCCAACAGCCCCCTTGTTCTTTCTGATGTTATCCTCGGATACGGCTCGCACGGAACCGTCGTTTACAAGGGCACTTTCGAGAATAGGCCTGTCGCGGTCAAGAGAATGCTCATAGACTTCTACAACGTGGCCAGTCGAGAAGTGAGTCTGCTGCAGGAATCGGACGACCACCCGAACGTGATCAGATACTTTTGCTCTCAGCAAAGCGAGAAGTTCCTCTATATAGCCCTGGAACTGTGTACAGCCACGCTTGAAGACGTTGTAGAGAAGCAAAATCTGCATGAGAAGCTTCTTTTGCAGATGGACCCCATCAAGTGTTGTTATCAGATCGCCAATGGGCTGAAACACTTGCACTCTTTGAAGATTGTCCACAGAGATCTAAAGCCGCAAAATATACTGGTGGTTCCTCCAAAACAGATCCACACAAAGAGCAAACCCCCGGAGTGGGTACCTGCTCGACTGCTGATTTCGGATTTCGGGCTTTGCAAGAAGCTGGAAGCGGATCAAAGCTCCTTTAGAGCAACTACCGCCAACGCTGCAGGAACCTCGGGCTGGAGAGCTCCTGAACTCTTGATTGGCGAGCAAGTTGACGAAGAAGATTCCGACAAACGTCTCACTAGATCTATAGATATATTCTCCGTAGGCTGCGTCTTTTACTACATCCTCTCTGGCGGGGGACACCCATTTGGCGATAGATACCTGCGGGAGGGAAACATTATCAAGAACGAATTTTCTCTTGAGCTTTTAGATTCTCATCCGGATGCAGCAGAATGCAAAGATCTCATTAGCAAGATGCTGCATGTGGACCCGCACAAGAGGCCCGATATAGAGAGCGTCCTGAAACACCCCATGTTCTGGGACGCTGCCAAGAAACTGGACTTTCTTCTTCGCGTGAGCGACCGTTACGAAGTGGAGAGACGGGACCCGCCGAGCGAGCGTCTGTTGAAATTTGAAAGCATTTCCCTGAATGTTGTTGGCGAAAAGGGCTGGTACTCTCATTTTAATGCTGACTTTATTGAAAATCTGGGGAAATACCGCAAGTACCAAGCTCACAAGTTGATGGATCTGCTGAGGGCTCTGCGTAACAAGCTTCATCATTTTAACGACCTTCCTGAGAGTCTGAACAAGGCGATGGGGCCGCTCCCCAATGGATTTTATTATTATTTTGCATCAAGATTCCCCAACATGCTCCTGGAGATTTACCGGCACGTGGAGGAGGAGCTTAAAGGGGAGGACATGTTTAGGGATTTTTACTAAACATCTCTGTAACATCTTTGAAGCGAGGCGGAAAAGATGTGCTGGACTTTTTCGCCAAGATGGTTGACGTTGATGGTTTTTAATACAGATCTAGGCAATGCGTCATAGAACTGCAGAGAAGTGCATTTGAGTAAAGCTCGATATACAGGAATTGATATTTATTTCTGCATCACAGGCTCAACTGAGCAGTCATCTATTTGTTCGGTCTTATAACGAGCAACTATGATATAGAGGATGGCCGACTTACATGCCGGTTCATCAAAGCAGAGCACCACTATTGAATGGTGTTGCAGACCTCTAGAGCACCTTTTCTCTGTCAATGGTTGACGATGTCTGCGTCTTATTAGTGGCACATAAAACTATGTCTATCAGGCGAAAAGGTTGAACTGTTGTCAAAAATGTATCTTGCACGTGACTTTTCTTATGTTGCACTCAAAAAAATGCGAAAATGGTGTACGGGGGTGACATAAGATTTTTTTTCGCGAAATCTTTTTTGTTTTGCACTCAATTTTGTCCCAAGACACAACAGCCACAATATGATAAATATGGCCAACGCGTCATCTCCTCCAACCACTGTCCTTTTCAGCTTGCAAGGGCTCCATCGACAGTAGACGAATAGCTAAAAATATATTTACTTTTTCCACCAATGCCTTCTCTATCAAAAAATGTTGGTAAAGCCATTCCGAATGGCTATTCCGGTTATTTTTGCAGCTTTTATTACTTCAGTGAAACTTAATGAAGAAGAGAGTTGGCAGCTAAGGATATGGTTCATGCAAGTGAGAGCTTAATTCCAAAGTGGGGAAGTTGGACATCATATCAAAATGCCCAAAAGTAAGGCATCAAGTTACCCTTTACCCTCAAACACCGATAATACATATAGCCCAAAAAAAATGTTGCTCATGAAGAAGAGATTCCAGGATATCAAAGTATTATGATTCGTAGTATGGTTTCACTCTCCCGGTCATCTCAACCTCAGCCCATCATTTTGACTTATTGCTCTCACCTAGTATCCTATCCACTTTCATGAATACGAATGATATTGCTGTAAAAGCGGGCGCAGGCTATTGCGGTGGATTTTCCGAGACCTATATGGCAAACGTTCTGTATAAAATGAAAATGTTTGCTCCCCATCTAACCTCATTTAATCTATCAATCAGCCGTATGATGGATACATGAACGGCTCCATGAGAGACCAAACCAAGCCAACCCTTTTTTTGTCCCTCTAAATATGTCTCTTCCCAATCTATTTTATATCCCGCATCAGTCGAGGGTTATGCGTATGTCAGACCAATCGAATGTAACCGACTGGCAGCAAACGCTATAATCCTTCTCATTGACCATCAAACCTGAGCTTCATTCCACAAACGTCTTTATCTGGCAATGCCCCCTCAAGCTTTCCTCAAGATGTTCATGAAGCGAAAAACCAGCGCTGCTTCGGAGACAGCCACAAGTCCTCTGACGCTAACAATGCAGATCTTGTGGACTTGCCGAATGTAAAATGCAAAGGCTTTCGCTCATTTGAGGACCTAACTTGTCGTGGGTAGAGAAAAGAGCGGGTGCCGAAGGCTCCCCGTTCAATTGTCATAGTCGACCTGCAGTCTCACTTCCTCTGTTTCTTGATGGTCTATTCGCAGTTCAAAATAGACTTTCAGTATTCAGAGTCATTTGACTATGATGTATGCCTGGCTCGGCTTGCTGCTGCAAAATTATCCATCACAAGGAGGTTATTCAGTCGAGGGTAGCAAAACCGAGAATTAGCAGTTGGGAAAACCACTTTTTAAAACTCGCTCTAGATGAAGCCATTTCTTCATCAGTGCAACAAAGTGCATATCGTTCATGCAGTTCACAGTATAAATATTGTCTATATCCTGCATCACAGAGAGTGAGTTCGAAGATACTTTCAGTGCCATAGTACCTGCTCTGTTATCAGTAGCTGATGGAGAAAACAAGTGGAGACTAAACGAGATCTGCTTTGTCTGTTCTGCTTTGCTTTATCTGCTAGATATGTTTCTTGACTGTTGGGGGATAAATCTCCGCAGGGCTAGAATCTTGGGCGACAATTGTCCGTCTTGCCCCACTCAAAGGCTCCTTGATTATGCGTGGGTGTAAATAAGATTAAGGTATATGATTTCATACCTTCTAACAAAGCTTGAGCAGAGTTGTTCCAAACTGTTAGAGTTTTAGTCCTAAACTTGTAATTGATGAACAGCGAATAAGTTCTCTTATTCTGTGATATCACCAATGTGAGTTGGTGGTAATCACTGATTGTGTGTAGATGGATTATTTCAATCCTTGTTGCGTTTTTGTAAGTATTTGCAGAGTAATCGTCAAGTTCCCAGTTAATCATTCCATTCAATGGACAACCTCGCCTCTTTATACCCACCAAGCCGTTTGTAGCCAATCCTCCTCTTCTATGCAAAATACCGCATAATTTGACTCCAGAACGTAATAGAACTGTCTCACTGCCAATCATCCGGAAACGAGGCGTTGCCCAGCCGCCTCGCAGAAGTATGCAAGTTGGCATGAATAGAAATAAGCTGAAGAAATGAATATCCAGTAACGTGATAGTTCGACTAGAACATCACAGGAGGCTCGTGGTTGGTCAACGTAAAAATATTACAGGCCTTTGTAGACCATGGAATGACCGGTAGTTGGATGTTTAGTCCTCACATAACATCTGTTGTATGCTGTCTACTGCATATGCATGCATATTTGTGCAATATGTTGCATTAGCAGTGGAGCATAATTGTTGGGCTTATACATGAGAGAATGACTTATACGCAGACCATTTCTCGGGAGGAACCATCTTGCTTCCTGGAAAGTCGGGCCTGAAGTCTTAGTTCTTTCCCACCAACCTTGTGGAGTGACTGACTGGTATAAAGCTATAATTGTTAGTATGTATTACGTACGTTCTCGATGACATGTTTCAAAGACTTTCCTCCCTTCCAAGTTTTCGTCGCAACCAGGCATCATATTTTATAGATGATTCCAGAGGAAAAAGTGGTTTTATCACCAAAATGAAGAAGCGGTTAGTGAATGTCTTGATCAATGTTCTCATGCTCATTCATTGTCGTCTTACCGAGAGGTGATTCGAGAGTCGTTTTCTGTAGCGAGGAATGTGGCCAAGAGAAAACATTATAAGAAATTGCCCGGAGCTGTAACTGACCACAAGAGACGTTTGGTTCATCGCCATTGATTAGTATCTCATCATCCTCAAGTCATTCTTTTTCGACCAGACCGTTGTCGATCGTCAAAGCCATCAATCTCCCGCTTCAAACAAAGGTACTTGTATCCCTTAGTGTGACGAACTAAGTTGTCTGAACTGAGCCATCCTATCACTGAAAATTCACTTCCCCAGTTCATAATGTTTAAAGCGCTTAAAAGATCTCACTATGCAAAGTACACAAGACTAGGGAACTCTGTTCTTCCTGTGGTGCTCCGAAAGCGTGACGAATCTTGCGTGGTCCCCGAATCAGTTCGAGGTCGGCATCATCGTGCAATTTGGAGTTCAGACTCACATGCATAGTCTAGACTGCCTGTTTCCGAGGACATCATTTCTTGATGAATATCTACTATAATGAGGGAAATTAAAGGGCAGCCAGAAGATGTCTGAAGGTGAAAGTTGATCCGACGAAGACAAGATCTTTCCCTGCAACAGAAACGAGTCTTGAAGTAAATCCCAATAAAATAGGTATTACTGCACTAAGGTATATTCGGACTCACTCAAAGTTTAGCAGGATATACACCCTATTTATACTGGGAAGTGCATGAAGGATATGCACGTTCATCTACGAATGACGGAATGGCTTCATCTAGAACGTTCTAACAAATCCCGACAAAAACTACGTAATCAAGCGATTTTTCTATCACTGCTATTTCAATAGTTTACCCTTTTCCAGAAACATCCTCGTTCGAAGATATAAAATCTGGTCGTTGCCGATCAAAGAAACTGGTCACTTTATACTCGACCTACTGTCGCTGACTCAAAGTAGACTTGGACGACGAGCAATAAAGATGAGAAAATCGCGTCTAGCGGTCGAAGCGAAGGAAAAAAATTACTCCCCGAAATTACCCTACAATAGTTCGTCGAGCAGATTCCTGCACCTTTATTTTATGTCAACATTATTCCGACAAAAACAATTTCTGCGCAGAGGTTTTTTTTTTTTTTTTTTTTTTTTTTCACCTCAAAATGAGAACGAATAGACAGATTCTAACGGGGGGAGAAAAGTATATTCGCGGGAAAAACAAAACCAGCCGTGTAGAGGAAGTCACATTTGATAAGGATGCCAGAGTGTGAGTTTTGCTGTACCATAATTTTCTAACTGTTAAGAGAATACCTGACGGGATTTCATAAGAGAAAGCTCCAAAGACAGAAGAAGGCGCAGGAATACAACCAAGAACAAGAGAGACTAGCCAAGGTTGAGGAGCGTCGGAAAATACGGGAAGAAAGAGCCAAAGATTTAGAGACTCAGTTGGAAAATTTCAAAAAAACCACTGCGGAACTAAACATTGACGAAGAACCAGTCACCGAAGCTCAAGAAGAATGGACCGGTTTCGAGGACGAAGCTGAGGAAGAAGGTGAGGCTGATTCAGGAAGGCCTCATGGAATATTAAAGAGGATTTATGCCAAAAATGAGATCTCTACAGCTCCTATTAATGACGAAACAACCGTTACGATTGAAAGTATATCGAATCATGACGAGCCGATAGATCTGCATGAGCTCGCCAAGCGGAACTATGTAGACTTGGAAAACTCGGATAAAGTGCTAGAAAACTCTATCAAGAGGGCCAATAGATACGCTGTGCTGAGTGGTGAAGTGGAGAAAAAGCCTAGAAAGAAGAAATTCAGGTACCTGACAAAGGGAGAGAGAAGGAACAATAATAGAAAGGAAAAGATAAAAAAGAGAGGTAAAAGGGATGCCCCTAAGTAGACGGGTGTAGATGTGGCATGGCTTTCGAATACACATTGACAGACTTTTGATTACGGATCGTCATTTGTGTTCTTAAGTTGGTCTTCTGGGTTTTTAGGTCGATTTTAAGGTCAGCACCCCTGTGATCTTATGGTGTGTATTCAATCAGGAGCTTGTGTGCATGGCTGTAGTAATAATTCCAACGCAACATCACCCATGTAGACTCGAGTTCTCCTGATTCATCGGTTGAAGCAAAGTACAAGAATATGCAGTGATTCCTCCAGCACATGAGACATACTCCTGCATGACTGTGCATACACCATTGATTCTACATAATCTCGATCTGAGGTTTGGAAAACCCATAAGATCAGAGATAGATCAGAGAAATATCAGCAAATCGAGAAAAGATCTCCGGATCTGGTGAGCCTTAGTCGCTCGTCACGGCGGTCTTCCTGTAATGCATGAAGCGAGCAGAATTCTACAGAACTTCTCTAAAACAGGTCGGTGCTTTCGCTGCGCTGTTTCGGATGAAAGTAAATCACTTTAGATACTCGGTAATCCACATCCACGATAACCAAATACCAAATTTATCCATTTTCAAGTATATAATTCACAAGCAGAGACACGTCTTTCCAGAAGTCTGCATCACTGGACTGAGTAGGCCTCCATCCCAATTTTCTAGCCAACTCAGCCTTGCAGCGCGAATTTGCTCCTATGAGGTACGGTGTGAACTCATCTCCTCCAGAGAGATCGATAATCTGTTGAGGAGTCAATTCAGCAACCTCGGTTGTTTTCACCAGGTTTTTCTCCTTCAAAACCTCACCAATCTTTTCGGATTTTTCTCTCCACGTGATGGCACTGCCGTCTTCCGCAAAATAGTAGCCCTTCTTTCCAGTTGCTACACTCTCTGGTGACTCCAGAAGCTTGTGCAGCAAGAGAATATAAAGCTTGACCAAGTCAATCACGTGAACTTGATTGCACAAGTACCTACCACTGTAAACACTCACAGGCTGCTTGTTCTTCAAAGTCAGTCTAATCAAAGCCGGTATCTGTATAGAAATTTTGTTGTCAGGCCCGCGGCCAAAACCAAATATGTTGGGAGGAGCAATTGTTACAGTCTTGACAAATTGAGGATTCTCCTCTTGGATGGAAAAAATAATTTTATCAACAGGACGATGAGGCTGAGAGTCGTCCAGCTCATTGATTTCCTTATTACTAGAAATGTCGCTGTACACTTTATCAGTAGGCCCTCTTCCGGGCAACAACTCGTCTTGTAGCTCGCTTGTACCTGAAGTGTGGATGAGGAGAGTCGGAGACTTTTTAACAACGAGTGCATCTTTCAATGCTTTTGCACACGCTACATCATCCACATTAGCTGTGTTGATGATTATGTCGCTTTCAAAAACCTGTTTTTTAATTAAATCTGCATCATCAAGCGAGCCAATTATGGGTTTAACTTGAAATGATGACAGTTTCTCAGCTTTTGATTCTGATCTAACAAGTGCTGTTATATCGTATTTGTAATTTTGGTCTTGGTTTAGCTGGTACAAAACCTCACCACCAATGTACCCAGTTGCACCAGTTAAGAATATTTTTTTCGTAGAATCGGTCATAAAACGTTTCCGAATTTCAGAAGCTACTTTAATTGTCTATATGAACCCTTGCTACGCATCCGAATATAGTTGCTTTGTCGGACGTTTCGGTGTAACACGTGATGTGTGGCTCGATTGCACTCAATTACTCAAGCTTTTTATTTCGGTCATAGATTTGAAAAGAAAAGCGTTCCTCAATGAAATAGACAATAATGTCTCATGTCGACGATCAGTTTGGAAGGAGTTTCATAATACTCGATTACACAGCTATAGTAGAAAATACCTTTTCAATTATTTCTTCGCTATAAGCCAGTTTCCTCAAACTCCCATTCTCAGTCACCCTTTACTTCGATCTTTTCCTTGTGAGTTTTCAAAGCAGCTAAGCGAGCCATGCGCCGCCACCTTAAATTTACTCTGGGTTTAGACAAAGGGTCACTAGATCCGGACTTGGACCCGAGGTAAGAAATCCAGATCAAAATAATCAAGCCGGACATCAGATCAGTTCTCTCCGGATCTAACAAATCAGAATTATGCAGTATTATGCACTTTTATGACATTTTTGATTTCTTGCTGAAGTGAATACACACTTCTGTTCAAAAGACTTGATAAGTTTCACGAAGGAAATATATTTTTGAGCATAACCTATATTAAAAAGACTTGAATTGTCAGGGCTCAGCCCTAATGCTCCGAGCCCGTTAGCCTACCAGTTAGGACTAGTATATAGGACAGTATAGAGAGGCATTACACTATCAATAAAGATCCTCACCATCTATTCCATACATGAATGGAAAAAATCGCATTTATAACATCGCCTTCTTGATATCTTATCTCATCAATTCTGTCACCTTTCTGGACAGGATTCCCAGACATATATGTGGAAAAGCTTTTAGCCATGTTGGGAAAGCTGTGTTTTTTCTTTTTCTTTTTTTGGCCGGCTTTACCCAAATTTTTGCTATCTTTGTTCCCTGATTCTGATACATTAGACATATGACATATCTGCATATGTTACAAAGAAAAATATGAATCAAAATTTAAGCACTAGCTCTTTTGGACCTAGATCCGGGTCTGAAAAACACATCACAGCCGCCGGATCTTTTAACCCCTAGTGACAATATTCTTCGATCATTCAGAGTTTGCACCGCGACTGTGGGTATCCGCTGCAACTTTGTTGAATGATTTACGCCTGATTTGAAGCTTCAAGGGTCGTCCATCATAAAGAGGTGACCATTTTTGAGGGCAATGAATTTCAAAAAGCGCCATCAAAGAAATTTGCCATCATTGACCAAGCCGTATAAGTGTACGCTTAGGTAGACCCTGGTCCAGCACTTTGTAGTTGAGCACCTCAGCAACTCATTCCTTTGGTAGATTGTGCATCTCTATATCTGAATAGTCCGTTTTTATAAATTCCGTTTCCACCTTGATGAAAATCCAGACCCACCGTCGCAAGATTTCCAAAATCTCTAGAACAAAAAGGCCCTGCTCGGTTTGATACAGAGGTTGCAACGATGAGTTCTCGGGCAGCAGCCTAATCACCCATAAATACCTCAGAACAAAGTCTACTGCGATAGCCAGGTAGTAGTACTTGACAGCGTTGTAGAGTAATTTTGTCCGTAGTATAACTTTTTGTTTAGAGCTGCTAACGACCGATTCGAAGAAATCCAAGTTCCAGTCAACTTTGACGTCCCAAAAGAAGGAGAATGTCGAATTGACAAAACTGGCGAGGATCCACAAGCGGAAACTAGCAGTGGAGGATATTTTCTCCAGTCTTTGCAAGACAAGTACCGTCACCGGGAGAAAAGCCGTGGAGTACTTCAATGCATTGAAAAGATGCTGTCTATTTCTTCTTCCCGAGCGAGAGTACTCAGCGAGACATTGTCTCAGTCTTAAGAGCGAGGGAAGGACAACGAAAACGAGGTCTAGATTATACGACTGACATTTTAAACGATTCAGACGCGGAGCAGGATTAGCGTATATAGAAACACCTTGCAATAGGTGCATCACATAGACATATAGATCCACCAGCACTTTGGCATAAGAAGTGATGGTGTCTGCGAGCAGTATATCGTTGATTCGTATACTGGAGTCTATTCTTCCGGTAATGACGCGTCTCCATGTTTGGAAAAGTCTCTTCCCGTTCGGAGAGTCTGGGAAGAGGAGAACTCCAAATACTAAGAAAATTGTTAGTAAGGGGAGGATATTGATAATCCACGAATCTGCCAATCCGTTGAATAGAGCCGAGACAGTAATCAGATAAGCTGCTACCGAGAGAGTTGCAATTCTAAGCCCCAACTTGTATGTAGCATCAATAGTGGCCTTCAAGGGATCATTGGAGTGTAAGCTTAACACCGTGAAAAAGTTGATATTGTGACCGTGACACACGGAGATGTTCAGGTACCAGAGCCATATCCCGAGATTGATGAGAGCAAGAATTCTCAGAGGGAGCGGAAGCAGCAATTCGAAACTGCTAGCGTGTTCATTTTCCATTGTTCATCCAGGGGTATACATCCGGACACCATATGCTCTAGACCGCGTGCAGCGAAGGGTTCGAGTCGGGGTGATGTGGGAGAGGGAAAAGAGTAGTAAGATGATAGAGAAAAAACAGCAGATATGTGAAAAATCGAGGATGACGGGGTAATGTGTCTAGCTGTGGATGAAAAATGGAAGGAACAAGACTGGTGGATGGGACGTATTCTGTATCGAGAATTAAAGGGCGTAATTAAGTGAATGTGTGGAAAGAAGCAAAAGGCTATTGTCGTTAGGCATCGACTGCATTCGGTTGGTTTGAAATAGGCAGGAGTGTGCCAACAACAAAAGAAGACGAGCATTTTTTTCTTTTGATTAAACACTGCCTTCATTCACTTTCTTGACGCTTAAATTAAACGGACCACCACAGTTCAATAAGCGCAACTGAGTAGTGACGTTGTGAAAATTCCGTGCGCATATGGAACAGGGAGAGACAATCTGCAAGGTTCATGCATGCTTACATGTAAGGTTGACATCAGTACATCCTACACTATGGATCAGCCACATAATTTGTTCAGTGTTTATACTGCTTCACCCTATATATTCATAAACTACAGTTTTCATGTGGCAGCATCGTCACTGAAGTGTAAGACTAAACGAAGTAGTCATTGAATAGCCCATAAAGATGAGCTTTTCTTTGAAGCAAAGAAATCACTAGACCTCTTTTAGTGTCCTATATCTATAATGCCGGATTTGTCGATAATACGTACGGCAAGTTTTCCTTGCGACCATAACTTCCCGCCATTCAGACTTCTTAAAGCCCGTGGGAAAGGATTTAGGTTATAAGCTCACTTTCCATGGAATAAATCACCTTCTCTCGAGAAATGACCTGACCACAAGCAACCCCAATTTTAATCAATCAATGCTCCACAGCTAATAGAAAGACAACATGGGTAAACATACAGATATTATATCGTGTACGGCAAAGTCCGTAGGCAAAGAGTCCAATTTACTATCCATTTAACCGTTACTATATCCTCTATTTCTGCCAAATGACAGGAAAAGGCCCAACTGGCAAGGGAGCAGCACGTGACTTGAAACCATATTTAACAAAGTCGACAACAACTACTTATTTGTCACGTCTCAAAAGAAGAAAAAAAAAATTTGATTAAAAACACACGGCTTCAGACGCAATAGGCATTGCGATTTAAAAAAATTAATCAAAACTCATAATTAGCATGGTACCATCATTAGCCAGTACACTGAAAAGCGATAACCCTATTCTGTTAGTATTTGTTTTGAAAACAAAAGTCAACGATCAGAATTTTC
>JAJLSF010000051.1:0-28391 GCA_030567395.1 Citeromyces hawaiiensis
TTGGCTTGATTTTAATGTCAGCCTCACCAACATACTCCACATTCATACAAATCTTTAAACTTTCAACCACAGCCTGCATATCACCACCACTGAGAGCCTGGACCCGGAAAAAATTGCCAACTTTGATAAGCGGCACATATCCGTGAGAGTTCATCTGCTTTCTAAGGTATATATCCTTGACCAAATTCTGTGGAGAGAAATAATAGTCGATCTGCTTGGCAAGTGCAATAAGAGGATTAGGCGGTTGATATACAGGGACAAAAGGTGCCTTATTGTTTTTAGGGGTCTCACTTTGTTCGGTCGTGTCGTCATTTTGCGTTTCAAATTTTTTTTTCGGTTTCTGAGGCTTTTTATTCCGGAAACTTTGCCTCTTTTGCGGTTTACCGCTTTTACCATTGTTAAACATAACGTTGGCCTTAATAGGAACCCATTTTTCCTTTCCGGTAACCAACGTGGGAGTGCTTTTCGGTTTTGCCGTCACTATATCGGGAGTCGGCCAGCTCTCAACAGTTGCTGGTGGCGATGATTTGGTGGTCCCCCAAGCGGACGAAACTGGCACTGGAGCCGGTGCGAGGGTCGGTTTTAAAGGCTCCGACTGAGACCTGCCAGATCCCGAAGATGCTACCGGAGATGCTACTCCTTCGGATTCTCCCGCTGGAGATCCCATCTGCGTTTTCTCTTCAACCTCATTAAATGACATGATGCACTATGTATATGGAAAATGCAAAGGCTACACCTTTTTCCAATTATTTTTTTTTTTCTTTCTCGCCAAAACCACACACCTTTGAAAAATGCTTACATCCCAGCACCATGAAGAGTTCTGGGATTCTGCTTGGCAAGAGAGTCGCTCGTAATGCTACGCCTTTGATGCCCCCGCTTTCTCTCTTTAGGGAGATCATGAGGGCACACCGTAGTTTACCGCAATTCCAGAGATCCCTGGGGGATAGTTATGTGAGAGCAGAGTTTAAGGCTCACAAGAACATAGATAACCCGCTGCATATTGTGGGGTTCCTCCAAAGCTGGCAGGAGTATCTTACGGCTATGACGGGGGACAAATGGAGAGAGTTCAAGTTGAGTAAGCAGGATCTGGACAAGATGAGCCCAGAACAAGTGGGACAGGTGAGTTTGAAAGCTTTCATTACTAACAGTAGCTTTATGAGTTGATGCAGGAGACCCAGCGTAATGAAGGGGATGGCGATCAAGTGTAGAGAGATAATAAAATGTATAATTTGAGTTATTTTGACAAAGCGTAATCTAGTCATATATGGTGTACGGAAGTGAGCACTGCATGGTTCTTGCAGATTGGTCCCTTGTGCCCACACAGTCACTCAATACCAGTTGATTGCTCTGTGGTAGTTCAAAGTGGGCAACTTAAATCGAGTGAGTCAAATGAATTTTTTTCCAACTTTGTCGCTATATGTTGTTTCCTCCTCTCATGCAGCCTGGACTCTTATAATTCTCTATAAGCGGGCTACAAGGAAGGCTGTGTCAAGAAACTGGCTCATTTCTACAGGTCTTTGTTGTTATATAGCAGTGGCCAAAACGCCTTATTCTTCCAGGTTGTTGACAGTACTCTGTCGATCAGGGGTTCTCAAGTTTCATGCTGCCCATTTGAATGCCTTGGTCCGTGTTTCATTGAATGCCTTGGTCCGTCTTGAAACACGGACCAAGGAGTCTAACGTCTATGCGAGTGTTTGGGCGTAAAACCCGTAACGCGTAATGAAAGTGAACGTAGGTGTGAACCTCTTTAGAGGTGCATCATCGACCGATCCTGATGTCTTCGGATGGATTTTAGTAAGAGCATAGCTGTTAGGACCCGAAAGATGGTGAACTATGCCTGAATAGGGTGAAGCCAGAGGAAACTCTGGTGGAGGCTCGTAGCGGTTCTGACGTGCAAATCGATCGTCGAATTTGGGTATAGGGGCGAAAGACTAATCGAACCATCTAGTAGCTGGTTCCTGTCGGAGTTTCCATCAGGATAGCAGAAGCTCGTATCAGTGTTATGAGGTAAAGCGAATGATTAGAGGTATTGGGATCGAAATGACCTTGACCTATTCGCAAACTTTTGATTTGTAAGAAGTCCTTGTTGCTTAATTGAACGTGGACATATGAATGAAGGGCTTTCAGTGGGCCATTTTTGGTAAGCAGAATTGGCGATGCGGGATGAACCGAACGTGGAGTTAAGGTGCCGGAATACACGCTCATCAGACACCACAAAAGGTGTTAGTTCATAAAGACAGCCGGAACGGTGGCCATGGAAGTCGGAATCCGCTAAGGAGTGTGTAACAACTCACCGGCCGAATGAACTAGCCCTGAAAACGGATGGCGCTCAAGCAATTTACCTATACTTCACCGTCAGGGTTTAAAATGATGCTCTGACGAGTAGGCAGGCGTGGTGGTCAGTCACACACCGTCGAGATACAGGACTAAAACAACAGAAAGCCTCTGATAGAATCTCGTTTGAGAGTCTTATACCCCAAAGGATCTCATATCGCAATGATGGGGTGTTCAAGATGTGAGCGCACCTGCCTCAAATGAGTCCAGCTTGAGAAGCTTCTAGTGCCTTTCGACTTCTGTTCAAGCTTTTCAATTGACAACCACGCCTGTCAGGGTTTAAAAAGTACAGATCAATCGTCTGGGTGGATTTTCCGTCTCATTGTATACCCCCACTGTTTCTTGATGATCCATCGACCCTTAATAAAGTGCATATAGGCCCTAACCACTCATATGATGAAAGCCCGTTATGTGTCTTTCAATGGTGCGCTCGTTACTCGTGAGAGTCCACTATCGATAAGCACTCATTTATGGCCATCTGAAAGCCGCAAAAAAAAAAAAGCTGCAACAATACAAATAAGCAGAACACAATAACGGCGACTTGAAAAAAGATAACAAAGTCACTCCCAGGGAATGAAAGTATGATACCTACTTGAATGGACTCAATGTAGGGGCTCACTCAGGCTTACCCTTCAGACACAACTGCTCACCCATCCACACACCATTCGATTGAAAAAATATTTCAACTTTGATGGCCCCAAAAGAAATTAAAGGGTTCGGTATAATCACCGTTGAGCTCCCCAAGACTCATCACATTGGTTCTCAGAACCACTACACCTTCTATAAAAAACACACCACAACGGCCAAGGATGAAGAGCTAAAAGATGTGGCTGGTCGATCTCTTTTCATGGTTAATTTGCCTCAGGACTTTAACTTGAGCTCTGCGAAAAAGTTTTTCGGTAAAATAGCTACAGGAGCTATTGTTCAAACGGTACAGGCCAATTTTAATCGAAAGTTCAGTGTAGAACTCGACTCATTGCAAAAGGAAAATTTTAGATTCCCCGCCAACTGCGGTATAGTGACTTTTGTAGATACAGATGCTTTAAATTTGGCCTTCAGCTCGTTGAAAAAATTATCAAAGTCTGATACCGTCCCACTATGGGAACCTGTTGATGTACCGTACGGCAGTTTGTGGTTTACGCAGCGCAGTCGAGAATGTACGCTGGATCCCCAAGAACTTTCCCAGCAGGTGGCTCGTGATATGGAAATTTTCGCCTCAAAAGAGCAGGAAGACCTCGACGAACTGGAGTCTATGAAAACCGTTGTAGATGAAGACGGGTTTACGACTGTAGTTGGGTCGCATAGAAAGACCAAGGCGGGTGTTTTCGGAAAGTTGAATAGTGTGAGTAGCGGTGAGAACTCGAAAGCTGAGTCAAAGATGAAGAAGAAGGAAAAACCGGATTTTTACAGGTTCCAGATACGAGAAAAGAAGAAGCAGGAAATGAACCAGCTTTTAAGCAAGTTTAAGCAGGATCAAGAAAGAGTGAAGTTGATGAAGGAGAAAAAGAGGTTTAGACCGTATTGAATATTGACCACGATTGACCACCCCAGCGTAAAAGAGTGCTTAGTATAAGTCTTGTGGGAATCGATACGGGGTGATGAATGGTATGGTGCATATACGAGATTGAGATTTCAAAGATGTTTTATGACTTATGTTAGGACAAAATTTAAAAGACAGCCTGAGGCTCCATGGAGAATGTTTATAAAGGGCCAAATATAATATCATCGAAAGGTAAGCCTAAATTGATTATGTCCATGCATTTTGAAAAGCGTAGAGGTAAACTTTGCAAGAGCATAAACGATAAGTCCGGGGTATTGTAAAGTGGCGGGGACTGTGTACAAAATATGTATTGGAGAGGACAACAAAGACATTTTTAGCACTTTAAAGAGCTTTTGTCGCTGTGGCTTCGAAAGATATTGATGCGGGCATTCTGCGAGATATGTAGAAACATCGAAGGGCCGGGAGAGATACGGTAATCTGGAGGATCAAATTGAGTCAAGTAAAGGCATACCAGAGGTTGGGTTTAGTGCAAGGAGTAAATTTCCACTTCTCTAAATCTTGAACATTTGTAGATTTCGCTTTCAACTAATTATATAGAGTAAGAGACAAAAAAAGAGACATGGAATTAGGCTGCTATGACTACACACTGTGCCCAGCATTCTCAATACATCTCGAGGCTCTCGATCTCGTCACCCACCTGATACTTTTTGTTTCAGTTTCGTCCGGCTCATCACGATATTATATGTTTAATACAATACATGCCTGAATATACCAGTGCGTTTAGTGCATTGTTGTGCATAAAACTTACCAAGATAATTCTCCCTATAGAATATGACATTTAGAGATGACAAGCCAAAAATTACAATCTCTATTGCAATCCAGATCGCAGAATCAAAATGAGATCACCACGACCTGATAAATACATCGAACTAATCCTATATTCTGGAGAATATGTCACGTGAGGCTAGTTGTCCTTCCATACTTTCGGTCGCACTTGCGGTCATATTTGATCAAAAAAGTATATTAGTGGGAACAGAACAAAAATTGCAACTAAACAGCCCTTATCGGTGATTCCCAGAGACTGGTGAACCTCCATCTGCTCGGAAATTCCGACCGCAGCAGCCAATTTATATTCTCTGCTATACGCGAGCACTTGATCATCGTATGAGGTCCCGCAAACTGTGAGCCTGTGGGAGACCTAGCACATCATGAAGTGGATCAACAAATGGCACTTTCACTACATCATAACGCGCAAAGTTGAGCTGCATATTGTGATGCCGAGCCAAATCCTTTCATCAGTTTTTGCGCGACTTTGTTTGCTTCGAGATCTGTTCTAAACTCTTTTTGCTCCTCTCTCATGTTGAGGATTCCCATGTTGGGCTGATTCAGACAAGACCGCCTCGCTTTGACCTATTTCATGTCATCGTAATACTTTTTGCTCAAATCTTTCTTACGGTTTATAGCAGCTATCTTTTTCTCATGATAAGCGGCGGCGATGTTTAATTCATTGATTTGGTTACGGCCCAAAGCGGCTATCTCCTCTTCATGGCACGGATGATAGTTAAGTAGTTAAATAGTGTGTAGTGTACGGTTTTAATGAGTTGATATTTGTCAAGAAGTGTCCATGACGGGAAATGTCAATTGACGGTTTGATGGGAAGCGCGAATGGATGATCCATTTTTAGTCGTAGAATCGATAACGGAGTTACGGTTCTTTCTCGGTGGCTTGATTCACACATCAGTTGTGGGTGTAAAAGTCTATTAGCTCTCAAACCAAAAGTATATATCTGTGAGATAAAGCGTCCTGACTTTAGGTCGTTATGATTACTTGAATCCAAAGTTGCACTTTGGTTGGATTCAATTGAATTCGATTCAATCTGGATTGTGATCTTATTGAAGATGTACCGAAATTGTATCAACATTGTCCCCAAATCATATGAAAATCGTATGAAAAATCAGCGGTCAAACTCTCTCCTTTATACCTACCAGTCGTCTGCTGCCAATACCCATAGAGCGCATGCTGCGTCGTCTAGAACATAAAAAACTACCTAGTGGCAAGTCTTATCTAAAATGGAGCTGAGCTAAGCAGTCTTGACTTTTATGCAAAATATGCTTATGGCTGTTGCAAACAACCTAATATCCAGGTTCGACATAATAGGACGTGACATCACCCACAGGGTGGGTTGATCAATAATGTACGACTGCAGGCCTTGATAGGCTTGGAGCGAACAGTGCTTAGGTCTAATAACTCCTCGTGCAATCGTCTCTGCCTTACACGGTCTACTGCATATGCATGCATTTATATGCATATAGTGCATTAGCAGTGGATCATGAGCTAATGCAATAATAACGAATGCTCAGGGGTCATTACTCGGGAAGATATGTTTCACTTCCTTGGAAGGCTGGGTGTGTAGTTTCCACCAACATTCCGGCGTGACTAACTGGTTTTATGGTCTAAAGTTAATAAAATCACTTGTTACTCACGCCATTGTCGACATTGATTCAGGCTAAGTTGTTTCACCCAACTAGTCCTTTCTTGAGTACAAGGAAACTGTTACAGGCACACCCGTTCACCGTTTAGGGCTCGGCTAAATACTCCATTTCAAGCTATTTACAAGTCCCGTCACCTCATTTGCCATACATCCTCACTACTGCCCCTCTTTTTATCATCTACAAGTCTATGCTGATAATAACTCTGTATCTTTGCACCTTTATCTTCTTTTGAGAGCATCGACGTTTTTATGCAAAGTCTCAGCTTTTCCCCCTGCCTGTGGCACGTGGTGAGATCTCCGTACCTGTAGTAGTGTCGTATTTGGCCTCCCAGTGAAAAGCACTGGAACAGCTCGTCCATAGCTGTCAGACAGGACATTTCGTTCTGAGGTTAGCAGACCGTTGGCAGATACATACGGGGAATGCAGACGGAGAATAATCTGCCGCCTTTTGCACAGCCTCGGTTCTCACCGGATCGGCAGACGCCTCCTTGAAGATTTCGATGACGTTACTCAAATCATCGCTCATGATTAGTAATTCATCCGCACACCCTCGTGCTTACACACACCGCGCATATATCCTTTTTGTGCACCCATGCACCAAATGATAAGGTATAAATTAAGGCATTTTTCAAAAATTGCCATCCGAATGTCCCACAGAGAAGTCAAGTCCGGAGAGGCGTTTCCTAAAGCGCAGAGCGAATCCTCTTGGCGAGCTCAGCTTAACCCGGAGCAGTTAAGAGTGCTTCGTGGCAAGGGCACAGAAATGCCCCATACGGGCGCATACAATTCTAACTATGCCTCTGGTGTTTATAACTGTGCCGGATGTAATAGTCCTTTGTATAAATCTTCCACTAAATTCGATGCCCATTGCGGGTGGCCGGCGTTTTATGATTGTATTCCCGGATCGGTAGTTACTCAGACCGACCGTACTTTCGGGATGGAGAGAATTGAAATGATGTGCTCTAGCTGCGGGTCTCATTTAGGGCATATTTTCAAAGGAGAAGGGTTCTCCACTCCAACGGATGAACGGCATTGTGTGAATAGTGTTTGTTTGAAGTTTAATGGCGAGCAGTAAAGTCATTGTAACGACACTGTAGCGAAGCGGAAGTGTCGTGAGTGATTGACTATTATGCGTTGGCGGAGTTTGGGGAGGAGTTGGTAGTGTTGTATCTCTATGAAAAGAAATGTGACGCTTTGAAAGTGGCTTTTGGTAGCATGATGTGAAATGCTTTGCTGTTTTCTGTAAATGCGTTTGAAGACGTTCCCTGCTTCATTACGACCTCTTCTGCTCACTTAGTAGGACGCTTTATTAGCTTGTAGTTCTTGTGGAGTGCCCGTGCCGTGCCCATGTCCATATCTTGCCCTCTGTTTTGTGCCCTTTTCTATGTACCTCTTTTAGTGTATATTGAAAGATTCTATCATCGACCCTTTGATCGGATATGAAACCATTCAGTGAAAATAATAACCCAGTAAAGGTGCTTACCGGTGGACGTGCAAACTCTATTGAAAAACGCTCATTGACTCATTCAGGGTCAGCTCGATCCGACAATTTAAAGCGAAAGCAACTTTCCGGAATACTTGACGAAAAGAAGTACTCTACTAAAGCTCAACCTACTGGTCGTGTCACATTGACTCTGAAGAAATCATGCGGCCAAGAACTCGATTGAACATTCGAGTATAAAGTTGGCTTTAATGAGACTTCGGATGCTGAACTCAATCTCCTGCACTTCCCAAGACGAATAAGGCGGTAAATGAAGCCTAATCGGGTAGTCCTGCATGATCGTGCATATGCCCTCTGAACAAAATGTCAAGGAATAAGGCACATGCCCGTAAGTCCGACACCTCCTCTTAGTCAAGAGCCCCTATGCAGGGGAACATTTTACCGTTTCTTCCCCCCCTCAATGCCGTTCGCTCCGCTATGAGGAGAAAGGGTTCAACCTGCTACGCGAGATGCATGCAGGGTGCGTGCATTTTTCGTGCATAATTCCCATCAAGCAGGGTTAAAAGATGGGGGATTTCAGCCTTCGGTGAGTCTCTGCATCTTGTATTGAATACTTCAATCATCTTCAAGACCAAGGACTCGCTCAACGCAACATAATTGTCTCAAAAACTATGCCGAAACCAAACTCCGCGGCCCGCGGGCGCGTTTCTTGGCACATTTAAAGAGATCTCCGCCGGGTGTCGGCAAGTATAATAAGTAAGCTCATGCCTTTAAGTTTTAATAATGCTCAAAGCTTCTCTTGCAGCACTGTGCTTCGCTTGCCTAGCCCACGCAGAATACTCTGTAGAGGGCACCTTTATCTTGGGCAGACACAATGACAGAAAGACCAAGCCAACCAGAGTTCTCACTCCTTTAGGAGCCAGAGAACAAGTTTTGGCAGGTCAATTTTACCGTGAAAGGTACTTTGGTCTGGACGATCAAGGGAATGAGGTTGAAACCGATAAAAAAATTCAAGGTCTCAACGAATACGGTGTGTATGTCGATGGAGATATAGATGCTCACGCAGTCACATCTAATGTCATCTTGTTTTCTCATCTCTCGCTCCTGCAAGGTTTGTATCCCCCGACAAACGAGACCATCGAGGTCGACACTCTTGTAGCGAACAATCTCGCCAAGCTCTCCAACGGCACGGTCGTCCTAAACCCTCTTGGAGGGTACCAGTACGTAGACACTTCTTTAGCGGAAGAGGGATCTCCAGAGTATATTTATATTCAAGGGGACGACAACTGTCCTGTTGCTACTGCCGCGGCAAAGAAGCTAGATTCATCCGAATGGTGGCAGCAAAAAAACGCCTCCACGCTTGAATTTTACAACAGTCTAGACTTGGCAGGCATCCCATCATGGCAGCGTAATTTTGATAACGCATTCACCATGTTTGACTACATGAATGTGAATCAGATCCACAATGCGACTGTAACTTGGAACGAAACCGCTTTTAAAGAAGTCAGTCTTCTTAACGATCAGTACCAATGGGCAAGAGCGTTCGACGAAGCTCATGTAGTGGGCAACAGATCCATTGCAGGTCAGACCATAGGAGGTGCTATCTTGAGTGGTCTCAACGCTACCAAATCCAACGGTTCCCCCTATATCCACTATTATACCACCTCGTTCGATACAATGTTCCAACTGTCTGCAGTTACAGAAATGTACAAAGCATCTGACAACTTTACCGGGATGCCCAACTATGGATGCACCTATGTCTTTGAGTTGCTGAAGAACGAGTCTGGAGACTTTTTCGTCGAGTTCTCGGCTAAAAATGGATCCTCGGACTCGGTTCCGCTCAGTTCTTTCCCGCTTTTCGGACAAAACGAGACTGTCATTCCGTGGGACACTTTTTACGCCAAAATGATGGAAAGAACAGTCACAAATTTGGACGCATGGTGTTCCAAGTGCTCCTCGGATTTGGACATTTGTGTTCCTTACAGTGACCTCTACGAACAGGCCACTTCTTTGCAAAGTGAGGGTATCTCTCTTGAGGAGTTGGCTGATTCTAGAACGTCCTTGACAAATGCTCAAGCTGGTGGAATTGGAGCTGGTGTTACTGTAGGTGTCTTCCTTATCATGGGAGCCGTTTTCTTTTTGTTCAAAAAGTGTTCAAAAAGTTATTATAATGATGTGGCTTCCATGAGAAGCGATTCTATCTCCTCAGGTAAGGCGACTGTTTAGAATTTGTTTAATGGATGGTTTTGTTTGTGTGCGGATCATACCCCGATATAATCGATGAAAATGCCTTGCACATTTGTAGTTCAAGACCCTTCCCATAGCATATGCTTCGGATCGGGCGTAATTATTGAGTGGAAACAACGGATGGCTCTTAATCTCATCACACTCTAGCGATATCTCCAGCCCTGCAGCTTATAGTTCCAGCTTTGGAGGTTGGATGGCGTCGTACGGCTTCTAGGTCTGGGGTGAGCTCATATGATTACAATCGAGAAACCTTGTCCCACTAAGGGGGGTGTCTCTAAGAGGAAACCGGGGAGACGAGCTCGACTTTGCACTTCTCATCTAAAAGCTAGTTTCCTGAAGCACTACCAATGAAAAGAAGAGCGACCCACTGATATTTCGCCTTCTTCTCTGCGTAGCTATGGCACTGCACCACTAGTAAAGGAAGGATTCTATCGCTTTAATCGAAACGCAAGTAGCCCATTTCAGGCTAAAACACTTGAGGCCAAGGCTCAGCAAATCATCCTAGACAACAACATGGTCAAACTATGCCCTGATATCTATTGCCGGAAGATCAATTACTGTCTCTGGAGCCTCAGTAATTTGAAAGCTCAGCATCAAAGTAGGAAGGCACCTATTTCAAAAGAAAATCCCGATGATATAGCGGAGCATTTTTATTCCTCAGTTTGCTTCTTGGCTTCAGGTGAGCTTATAGCCCTTTATATCTGATACTCGGTTTCCTTATCCTTCATTGCAGCCTCTGTGTGACGCTTGAATCATCAAAATGAACCGCGCGGAGATCTTTCAACGAAACTCGGGATAGAGCATATGAAAGAACCGCGAATGTCGCGGGGCAAAATATGCAACCTCAGGCTTAATTGACTATAAAGTGCCAGAGCAGGTGCGCAATGAGATAAAAAGTCAACTCAGCAAATTGGGTTCCTTTTATCACGACAATCGAAGCTTTGTCTCTGTTTGCTGATTTGGTTATCATATGGCCACTTGTGATACAAGGAGAGGCATGAAAATTCCCTTTGATTTCGAACGCAAAAAAAGTATCATTGGCGCTGCTTATCAAACCCGGCTTTTGGTGATCTGTGCATAAAATCCATCTGGAAGACTCGCCTCTTCCAGCCACGTACACCACCATCAATTTGAGTTGAAAGGGCTGCTTCGTATGGAGCACTTTTAACTGAACCAACTCATTAATAGAGACCCCCCAGGCCGAGAGAGCCGGTTAACAAGATGGAAGGCATTCTGTGCAGCTGCAACCAGACTCGTCGACCAAAGTTTTAAAGTCATCAGTAAAAGCCGTTTTCAAACACCTCAGTCCTCATCTGCGATACAGATCTCTTCTACCGCCCAGTAGCTGTCCAGCACGAGTGGACGCAGCCATTCTCCTAATTATGGAGCTAATGGACAGGGCACGATCAACTCAAAGCCCAAGGTAAGCGACGCCTTGAAGCAACACCTCTTAAAAAGTCACCCGGCAATTGTTTTGCAAATCAAGTCTACAGATCCGCGGAACAAATGATAAAACTTTCGCAATAAAACTTCAGATGAGCCATTCTATGGCATCTTCATCCACGAACGGTGACAACCCCAAGGCCAGACTTTACAAAAGGATTTCTTATTTTAATTTGAATGCTGTTCCCGGCGAATTTAGATCTGGCAGCCAACTACGAAACCACAGCATGCCGCTATACCTTTTGCAGAGGTCGGATGAACAACTTCTTCTATGTTGCTCTAGCTGACTATCTGTATTCTCGGAATTTGCTTACTCGAAAGTTTGTCGGTCGAAAAATCCTTACGATAGGCCTAGTTGCAGTCGGAGATTGTATCTCTTTGTTCGTAGTAGCGGCTGCAAAAACCAGAGCGTTGTATAACCTTGCCGGAGAAAAGCATACCAAGCTTGAGGTGATGTACTAGCTTAAATGAGATGGGTTTAAATTGAATGGGCTGAGCTTACGACAGGTGTTTCTCAGGAAGTGGAGGATGAAATGAGGAAGAAGCACCTTAAACTGGTGGTAGGGGCTGAATTCACGTCTGCTGGGGTTCATCAACATTAGCGTTAAAAGCGTTCAAAAGGGATGGTTGGGGTGGCCCCTTTTTGACACATCAGATGCATCTACATTCGATTGCTCTGAGATAGGTGATCGATTGATCAGAGACGTTTGAGGAAATTGAGTTTTACCGTACTTTCGCTTCCCCAGAATCGGATCGGCCTTTCTTGCTGAGCTCACAGTCACACTCTAGTTGGACAAACCGAGGACAATGCTCTGAGGAGATGGTCTCAGCGGAAGGCGTAATCTAATACTAAACACACCCGCACACCTTTTGAGAAGAGGCAAATCACAAACAACCGTACACCATCTATAAACTAAACCTCCTAAATGGCCCTTTCGTCCGTTTCATCAGACAGGTGCTGTATCGAGAAGTAGAAGAGATAGTTTACCTCAGTTTCAGCTGAATTTATAAGAAGAACTCCCCTCCTATTTGGTCTATAGTGTTTTTAGAATCTTCCCCCCCAGATCTTGTTTTCTATTGTGGGAGGGCAAAAAAGTTCAGTGGTGTCGAAAGCAGGGACAATATCCACGAACACAACATATTTCACTTACCAGCGCGGGCAAATATCACGGTTGTATGGTGTAGTGGTTATCACTTTCGGTTTTGATCCGGACAACCCCGGTTCGAATCCGGGTACGACCTCATTTTTTTTCTAACTACGGCTCTTTATTTTCTCACCAATGAACAGATGGAGCTGCGAGCAAATTTGCCGGTGGGTGGATAGTTTGCCTGTTCCCCTGAATGGTTACTCTACGAACTTTGGCCATCACAATATATCTGGAACGGTTTTGCGGTATCTAACAACACAAGATCTGCTTGAGATGGGTGTACAGAGTCTGCGGGACCGGCTGGTATTGAAGAAAGAAATAGAAAAAGCCGCGGGAAAGGCCGACGACACTCTAGACGAAAATATGTTGATTCAACAGGAAACTCTCAAGACTGCTTGTGTTTTGGTGGAAAAAGTATGCGAAAGAATGAGTAGTGGAGCTGAATCCCGTAAAATGCAAGAACAATTCAACAAGTTGAGAGAAGATTTGCTGCCGGTTTTTAAATGGATAAAAGAGACAAAACCTCTTCCAACACCGGAGAATGCGCGATTTATCAATTCTTACAACAACTTGAGCCTCTCCTCTCCCACAAAGAGCCCTGTAGAGGCTGGCGGGGTAAGCCCTGGTACAGCGTCTGGTACACTTACTGGAGCACATCCGGGGACCACTTCGGGTACCTTGAGCAGGAAAAACTCCAAGAGAAAGTCGGTTTATACATCGCCTAAGAATAATGTCTACCCATTGGCATCGCCAACAGCCTATGCGGCAAGGTCTGTTTCTAGTAGTAATGTTGCGACTATTCAGAACCCTCCCCCACTTAAAAGTCAACATTCTACTCCTTCTCTGTCTACTTCGCAGAACGAGCCTTTAAAACAACTTCGTGCAAAGACTGATGACCCGTGCCACAAGATACTGCAGGCAGCTATGCGCAGGCACAACCTGAACAACGACGACTGGAGAAAGTATGCGTTGGTGATTTGCTATGGCGACCAGGAGAGGGTTTTGGGAATGGAAGAGAAGCCGGTTGTTGTTTTCAGAGAATTGCAGGAAATGGGACAGCATCCGGCAATTATGTTACGGCAGGTTGAGGAGAATAGCGATGAGGATGATTATTTCAGTAGGCTGGCTAGGGAAACTCCCGGTGGGAGGTTGTAGCCACAGCCACAGCCACAGCCACGAGCGAAGCGAGAGGCTGTAAGTGTTGATTAATGTTGGACTGATGTCTTTTAATCAAAGGAGTGCAAAGAAAATATCTGCTCTCGGGTTACTGGGATCAATCGAGAGTGATTGGTATTTTGAGAACAGTTTGCTAAGACGAGGGCTCTGTTGGTTGCGCCAACCCTAGACTGTCACGATTTTATGAAAATGTCTCAAAGACGCTGTCAGGAGATCTTGATGAACCAAAAAGTAAGTGCTGTGCAAAAACATGCGATCAAGCTTAAGCCGAGGAGATTACATAATCGGTAGTGTTCACCTGCGCGGGCATATCTCGATATATAAATCTTGAAGGAAAGGGGCTGAACCTTTCCTTGTCCAAGGGTCGTGGATGGCGATTTTCCTTCTAGCTATACTGATTTATACGTCAGTGCACAGTGCGTGTAAACATGTATCGATACTATACAACTAATACCGTACCGACAATGCATGAGTCGAGTTGTCCTTTACCGTCTGTTATCCAGTCTGGAAGAGTTGTAGATTCTTGTAGCTCCTACTTTTTTGAAGATCAACGAATGAGTTTTTTATTCCTTGGTGTAACCGATGTGAGTTGGTATTAACCACTGATAGTGTGCGACTTGATCCTTTTTGAGTCGTGGTAGAATACTCGTTAAGCTCCCAATTATTCCTCTCCATTCAGTGGACAAACTCGCTCCTTTATACCTACCAAGCCGTCTGCTGCCAATCCTCTTTTTAATATACCCTGAAAAACGAATATCAGTCTACCACCTATCAACCTTACACTCTCATATTCCAAAACAATGACAATAGTTATGACACGAACATAATAGCTGATGTTGCAACTATAGATGCTCTAGGTGTCAACAACAGAAAGAGCCTGCGTGTCGTTCGATAATTGATTCTAGATGATGTTTCACACCGATGCTGGTGTGGGAATGCAGAGTTCACCTTCTGAGGCTCTCTATGTTTGATTAAGTTGACTTTTTGAGCCTAGAAAATTGTGCAGGCTGTTGAATAACGAGTTGCTCAGCGATTCTAAATGGCCAAATGCACACGTACATGGCTCTTGCGTAATTTCTCGCGTGTTGCCAGTCACTTTATAAGGCATTTCGTCTCTGTAGATAGGAAACAGATTCACTCACACAACAAGATATGAGAAGGTTCAAGTTTTCCCGCTTTTGTGTTTGCCAGAACCCCAAAGCTTTATTTAGTTTTTTTTACTGCCTTTGCGGGTTGGTGGAGGCGTCCATAAGTTGTTAGGAGCCTTGGTTGACTTGAAATTCGATCATGGAGCCAACGGGCGTTTTTGCTCAATACTGCTTGTGCGATTCGATGGGTTTTTATGTTGGGCGTTTCTTATCTTTTTAATTGAAGTTCTAGCTTCTCGTGAGCAAAGAGAAAAGAGCCCAATTGTTTTCTAGACTTCCGTCTCGTTGTGTACATCCTCTGTATGGTGATGATCCATTAAGTCTTGTAAATGTACCAATAGACTCTCGAAAATCAGAGTTTAGCCTGCTATTTCGTGAGTCTTTCAATGATCTATCTTATATACTCCACGCATGGTTCGCTTTGCTGCTTCAAGGATTGTAGTTCACAGAGACTTTACCCAGCTGAGGGAAGAAAATTGTAAATCGAGGAAGCGAGTATCTTACCAGAAAAAGAATTGGAGACCTAACCAGTTCTTCTTTGTATTATCTGCTAGGTATCATCTTTTATGTAGGCTTTGCTATGTAATCAAAGTTATACTTTCTCCACTTTGTATTACCTTCTATGTAGATGGCTATAGCTTGAAGGCTCATTCCTCTTTTATACTATTCGCAACCAGAGATCACTGTATACCATATTTAGTGTTCTTATGTTAGTCTAGTCAATCATTTTAAAGGGGCTCTCACTGCCTCCTAACATCACATGTTAATAAGTTCTGAAAAAATAAATACTGGGATGACGGTGAGGTGTTAGATGCTGCAACCCTGAAAAGCTGGCTATTTGTCTTCCTGTGCCAGTCACCTAGATGGCCGCCCAACGAGGTGCGCCCACAAGGGGTGGTTGGCGACTAGGGGAAGATGTCTGGTGATGCTAGAAGCGCTTTGGGGTGAAGCATTTCACGCACCTCAAATGCGATGTACAAATGCTGGAAGGGACTAATTTTTCCTAGCCTCGATCTTTCCGGAAGTACTTTCACAGACGGTGGTTTATCGAATCTCGGCAACACCTGTTATATGAACTCTGCTCTCCAGTGCGTCACACACATACCTGAGCTTTTCTATCATTTTGTCTTTGACAGATTCTTGAAGAATATCAGTGAA
Organism: Citeromyces hawaiiensis; assembly: GCA_030567395.1. Lineage (NCBI taxonomy): Eukaryota > Fungi > Ascomycota > Pichiomycetes > Pichiales > Pichiaceae > Citeromyces > Citeromyces hawaiiensis. The sequence goes on from JAJLSF010000051.1 coordinate 16,088, forward strand.
GAGAACCCGTTGGGAAACGGTGGTGCTCTTGCCAAATGCTTTAGTAGTTTAATGCATGGCTTGCATGGCATCCGGCCAGATTCTGACACGTCAAAAACATTCGCCCCCTATAAATTTCGTACTTGAATTGGCATTTGCAATGGGACTTTTTCCGGGCTAGACTCTCAGGAGTTTCTAGCGTATTTGCGTGATGGACTCCATGAAGATGTCAACAGAATCAAGCAAAAACCATACGTGGAGAAGCCTGAGCTGGGCGATGACAAAGTTTATGACCCCAGTGCTGTGTCAGAATTGGCTAAACAGTGCTGGGATCAACACCCAGAATGCTCCAAAGTCAGCATTACGTTTGATCCGTACAGTGGTCTCACTCTGCCTTTGCCTGTGACAAAGAAATCGTATCACAAGTAATCTGGGCGAGAACGGCTACCCTAAGCGTCTGGAGGTGGAGCTGGATAAAAAATCAACATACATAGCTGTCAAAAGGTACGTGGCCAAGAAATTTGCGCTCGAGCCACAGCAACTAATAGGAGCCGAGATTTTCAACAGTCAGTTCTACAGAACCTTTGAAAACCTTTCAGAATCAAGTTATATGCCTGTAAGCGATCTGATCTCCACCGGAGATGGAAATTTGTTTACCAAGTCATTCCGGGCAACCACCATCTACCCTCCTTCAACACTTGCAAGTCGCCCAGTGGGCAAGTGACCGCCTTCCCCCTTTTTTCAAAAGTCTCAATGTTGAGGAGCTGCAATCGTTTGGTTGTATCCGTGGCAAGTTGGAACACAAGTACGGTCAGCTCTCCACCTTTCAGTATTTCCATCCTAACCGTCGTGGATCCATTTTTTAGTAACCTATTGATCTGAAATACGCAATACACTCGATTGATGTGGGATATACAAATAGTTAATAGGACAGAAATAAAATAAAAGGTTGGCTTGGTTTCGTCGTCTCGGAGCCGTCTCTATCTCTATAATATAGCTGATTAATTTCTTTGGGTCAACGAGGAGGAAGTGAACTGTTTAAATTGTCTACATAATGCCCGCTATATATCCCAGAAACCTCAGAAAGGGTTGTTGGAAATTTAGGGACAAAATTGAGTGTAAAGAGATATTACGAAAAAAATGTTATGGAAACAATCTTGCGTCACTCCCGTACACCATTTTGTTCGATTAGTATGTGTTTCGTATAGTGTTGATAAATGGCAGTTGTAAGCTTAGATGTATGGAAATAGTTTTTAATTTGTTGCAATCCGAAAATATTATGGGAGGGCAAAGCTCAAATTATCAGCCGTTCGATATGCATAAGCTTATCTCAACGATAAAAGTCCAGTCCGTCTATATCAACGGAAGAAAAAAAGTTCTGACCCACCACCTAACTATACTATATTCACTGGAAAATCGTCGTAGTGAAAACTTACTCCCAGTGAGATCGACAGCCTCCCAATGTCGAATTTTCTGTAACAAATCCCTTCATTATTCAAAACAAATGATCGAATTCACAACTAAACATCATCTCCGCTGTCATCTCCGCCACGCTGCGATGATAGAATTATGTAAAAGCACTCGACAACAACACCTCCACAGAGTACCCATCTGGATCATTGAAAAACCCAACTGGCAACCCTTGAGAATTATATTCCATGGTCCAGACCGTTTCCGGAGCCTTTTCCCTCATATACGTAACCAATTCATCTGGATTATTGCAGCTAACAGCGAGATGCCCGAATCCGTGCACCTCTTTGCTACCGGTAAAGTAGTGGAAATCTTTATCCGACTCGGTTCCGTAATTGTGGGTGAGCTCTACAATAGCCTGTCTTGCAGCTTTAAACTGTTTATCGTCGCTCCCTTGGGTGTAGTCCGGGTTGTGGTCGTATCCGAGAAAGTAGAGATCAAACTGCGCGTTGGGGAACTCTCTTTTGGAAAACAGCTTCATTCCCAAGATTTCTTGATAAAAATGCAAAGATTTTACAGGGTCCTTAACTCTAATCATTGAGTGGTTGAACAGCCATGTCGACTTGTCGGTAGAATTTTCCTTCTTATTTTTACCGTGTTCGATCAGTTCGATCCAGTAATTATTAGGATCCAGCGCAAATGCGATATCTTTTTGCCTTCCGTCGGTGAGTCTCTTTTTGAAGGAAACTCCCTCCTTTTCCAAAGTGGCACAAGCAGCTTCAATGTTGTCAACAGACACACAGATATGCCCAAACCCTTTGTAAGGCTCATTGTTACCATTAGCGGGCTCGAAATCAGCCGGGGTGTCGTCAGCATAGCAAAGTTCTAGAACACCTTCCCTAGCGGCAAAATTGACTCCGTGGAAGGGATGTTTTGGAGTGTCGTAAGCCAAAAGGTACAAAGTGATTTTAAAGCCCTCCAGCTTGAGTGTTTGGAAATGCTTCATTCCAAACTTTTCCTCGTAGAATTTAACCGATTCCTCAGGGTTCTTGACATGCAGGCAAGTGTGGTTCATACGATAGGTGTCGTTAAAGGGTGGCATTTCTGATTGTGTCAATGGTTCCGAAGGGGTAAGGATGTATGCTGTAGTTTTCTACTCACTTCCGCCCGACTCGAGCTCCTTCCACCCCCCACCATAATGAAACATGAACTCTCAGCAAATGCCCCTCAACTACCAGTAGATGCCCCGCAGCTTCCAGTAGATGCAACATGGAGGAAGGTTATATCGAGCAACATAGGAAGACTCATTTGAAAGAGACGTCTAAAGGCTTTAGAAAGACTTGTTTCGAAGTGGCGTTCATTTCATTTCATCATGCATAATTGTATATATCCTCTATGTCTGCTTCTCAGCCATTGGGCAAAGATTGATGTATTTAAAATATTTTACACGGATGGATCTTTTACCGTTTTGGGATATCATACGACAACAAAACATTCAGGTATTTGACTTGAGACTTTTTTGTCCATCACCTCACCATAATTCCCAAAGATGGAAGTTGTGTCGGAACTTATGTTCCATTTAAAGCTCACGTGACTTCAAGTGCATGAAGATGCATATCGTTCATGCACGAAGGAATATATAAGCTGCTTTTGTATTCCTCGATACTTTGAGTGGGTCCGAATATATCTTTGTACCCATAGTACCCGTTCTAAAAAGTTGTGGTCCGCATCGTGGTGTATGGGTATATTGAATTTCAAGGAACCCATAGCATAGGCGGACGAGACTTCCTTGAATAGCTTTTAAGTTATGTAAGAAATACAGTAGGTAATCTACTAAACCATTAACAAACAGCGACACTTCCAGTATGACACTCCCAAACTTGGAAGTATAACGTGGCCACTAAGCCAACTTCCAGGAAGGACGACGACGCAGTAGTCACCCTCCAGAAGCAATGATCTGAACATAGCTATTCACTGTAACATAAGCCCTTAAATAACCAGCCTTTTGAGGAGCTGAACAAAAATACCTAAACATTGGCTGCTCCAATAGCCGTCTAGGTCTGACGTTGTTAAATCAACCCGAGGTTTTCAAAAAAAAACACGTGCATTAGTAGTCCTGACGTGACGCCAAGTGATCTAATGCCGTGCTTCGACCTCAAACAAATGTCGCGCCAAAGTGCGCCTGCTATTTTCAAGCTTTCACGAGGCATTATGTGACATTTATCGGATTCTCTATGAATCTTTTGGGCATTCCAAGTAATTTCTCTTGGATATACGCTCTACCCAAAGTCCCTACTAATTATGAGAATTGAGCTTTCTCGCTCACAGAAATCATATTCGAAGCAGCCAGACTCCTCTTTCTCGAGTTTCAAGCAAACAATGTGTCAGAAAAAGTGAAAGTTAAAGCGGGTGTAGATCTTTATTAACTGCAATTGTTTGCACGTATTCCGAATTACCTTTTCTCGATGTCAATAAAGCACGGAAACCTCTCCTTTTATACCTACCATGTCTGACAGCTGCCATTTTATCCTTTACCCAACAAATGCTAAAGTCTAAAGCTCAACAGAGTCTATCTTGCATAGATCACCGTTACATCATTCCTGATAATGTACGTTGCTTTTTATCATGCAGATCTTCTTCTGCCTTGCATAGATAGCAAGTATGAGGTCTTATCCACTCTTCCGAGAGGGAGATCTCAGTAGTATAACACTACCTATAACAACTCGAGTAGTGCCTCGATATACAATATCACCCGCAGGAGGTTCGGGTTGCCAACTGCAACCTCAAGCCCTTCGGCCTCTGGGGCGGTCATGTTGCGACCCTTACCCCTTCGCAATATCCTTTGTAGGATTTCTATGCGGTCTACTGCAGCACGCAATGCATCCTGCAAGGGAGCAGATCAATTAATGGACTTATGCGAAACAAGAGAACCGATAGATGCTCAGATCGGCTCTCTCTCATAAAGTAGCTTGCGCTTCCTTCATATATGGAAACAGGCGTCGTGCCTCATGAATCCGATCCACTTTGTTGGAACACAGACTGGCTTTACGGTATAAATCTATTTAGTTAGTAGTATTTTAATCTTGACGTGGGAAGTTTAATTCGCCAACGTCGCCTTGGATCGTATCGGGTCTGGTGATATCATTGTTAGTAGTCATACTTAGATTTATAGCAAAAATGTTAATTGTTTGTCAATGAGTTTATTATTTTCTCTTTTCTCCCTTCTCTGTCAATAAGTGGGCAGAACTCCAATTATATACTACCTAGTTGCCGAACTGCCAATTTTTCCTCCGTTATGCAATCCTATGCATGAGACGTTATTTGGAACCAATGGTATTGGTCCAAATCCTATTTCATGGGCACCGAGTCATTGAATCTGACTTTGTCCTAAATTACTGCATATGCAGCGTTCCTGCCAGAGTTCCCTGTGCCAGAACTTTGGCTTCAACTTATTGTAGTCAACCTAAACTAATATGGAGGAGATTCGGGTTCATGAGTTGTATGAACCCAGGCCTCAGTGGCCTGTGGAGCGGTCTAGTTTGCGACTCTCTACTCTTCATACATTGCAGTGCATATGCATGATCTTATGCCGAAGGGAGTTTTTGCTCATTATCATCCTTTCAAGGAAGCTGAATATTTTCGCCATTCTTACTTCCGTGGAAGGTGGTGTTGTACCATTACTCCTTCCATCCGACTCTACGGAGTGACTAACTGGAATTATAGTATAATGCTGTTTTGACGTTAGTACTGTTATAGATACTTACTCCTATGCTGACGGAACATGTAATTTTGATTGGTTGAAATGTATCTATTAAGGAGTACATGGTATAGGTTATTTGGATGACTTATACAGTGGAACTTTTATGTGAAGATAATGTATCCGAAATTGTATCAACATTGTCTCCAAATCATAAGAAGCAGTATGAAAATTGTCTGAAAAATCCTCTTGCAAATCAGTGGTCAAACTCTCTCCTTTATACCTACCAGGTCGTCTGGTGCCAGTCCCCATAGAGCGCATGCTGCGTTGTCTAGAAAACAAAGAACAACCTAATTGCAAGTCGTACCTAAAATGGCACAGAGCTAAGCAGTCTAGACTTTTATGCCAGATATGCTTATAGCTGTTGCCGGATAATCTAATATCCAGGTTCGACATAATAGAACGTAAAATCACCCACAGGGGATTCGGGTTGATCAATAATGTACAGCCGCAAGCCTTGATAGGCCTGGAGCGACCAGAACTTAGGTCTAATAACTACTCGTGTAATCGTCTCTGCCTTACACGGTCTACTGCATATGCATGCATGTACATGCATATAGTGCATTAGCAGTGGATATTGGGCTCATGCTTTAATAACGAATGCTCAGGGATCATTACTCGGGAAAATATCCTTGCTGGGTGTGTAGTTCCCACTGACATTCCGGCGTGACTGACCGGTTTTATGGTATAAAGCTATAATTGTTGATAAAATCGTTTGTCACTCACGTCATTGTTGACTGTATTACACATTAACCTGATTTAGTCGCCTTCTAGGAGAAACTCCTCAATAGAACCTGACCATCAGGGTGATAACCGAACTCCCGCTGACGCCACTTCTTTACAAGTTACCTAGATCATTTAAGCGCCTTTTTCAACAAGTTTCATCTTTACCTTCAAGAACAGAAAGTTTGAGTTGGGAGAATCAAATTGGAACCACCCGTCAAGAGAGAATAAGTTGTGACAAGTATGCATTTGAAAACTATTCTTGGGCCTCTATGCGTTGTACCCTTTTGTGTGTTCTTATATCCTTATGCCTTTCCATTGTGGCCTTATGCATTTATCGAGCTGAGTCAGTGTCAACCATCATTATGCGACGATAGGCAGAGGAAGGCGTCTATATCTGCACAAGAAACAAAAGCTAGTTAAAAGATCGCCATCGATTGTGTGAAGGGCTTAGCATCTCTTCAATGCGAATGAAAAACTCAACCTTTTTAACATGCCTTGATTAGTTCCAAATGCTTTTATGCTAAATCAATCAAACAGTCATAATGCATCGCCCTCGCTTTTGATCCCTCAAACCCAAAATGCAATCCACCAAGTACCAGATCCTGCAAATGCGGATTCTGTCTCTTAAAGTACCTCAAATCCGGAACAAGGTTGTGTATCATCAGCATCACAGTTTCAGTCTTGTTCTGCTTATACCGCCAATGTTCGCGACTCCTGGCGTACTCCTTTGAGAACGGGAACTCAAAAATGTCCAGGCCGGAGTGGTTTTTCATTATCCGATCGTTCAAAGGTAGTCTCTCTTTGAGCATTCTCACAACCATGTGGTAAAAATACCGGTAGTTGGATGTATCTTCAAACGATTCAACGGGATCCTGGCACTGTGACAAATTGCAGGTTACATCGCAGTTGCCGCAGAAAGACGGTCCCATAACCTTTGAGCTTTCGATGAATATTTTCCTGCGCTCATAGCACTCGCCGCATTGACACTGGTTCAGATACTCTACGATAGTTTGTGGGGCTGCGTCAGACATAGTTCCATCGGGATTGAATTGGATAAACAGCTTCCACGTATAGAAGTAGTCAGGTATCACCAGCTGCTTCACATTAGGACTGCCGTATAAGGAAGTGAAACATCTCCTCTTCACCTGATAGTAGGAGGGGTCCACTTTGAAAAGAAACCGTTGGTCTTTGCCCTGATGCAGGAGCTTAATCTTGGCCCGATCGTCAACTGGGATGGGGATAAAGTCGAAATTGTTAAAGTTGCAATAAAAGTAATCCAGCTTTTTGTGGCCGAGAAACTCGCTCCAGGCGAAATTCTCAGCTAAAACGAACCAACCACTTTTAAACTCAGGAAACCTGCCCGTATGGTCCATTTGACTTCCACCGAGCGAATTCAGCAAAAGATTGTTTGTAGAGAGATTTACAAACGAGAGCTTTTTGAGATTCGAAGAGGGCTCGAGTACTTTGAGTAGCTCGTTAAACCACCATGCTAAAAAGTGCTCGTTCTGCTCTTTGTTATTGTACTTAACTTCGAGGTTCCGTAACGACTGGAAGTTAATCACCTGAAAAAGGCTCAGCATGGTGGTAGAGCATCTTCTTGTGTATGTGATGGAAAGTGTCTCCAAGGCAGGGAATAATGGACCCTGTGTGCTAATTGATTCTGTAGCCGAGCTTGTCTGCAATTCTAATCTGGTGATGTTATTCAGAATTGACGAGAACCGACTCAAGGGGAAACTTGGTTTACTCTGGGTGTAAAAGTACATCTCTCTTGCTGAGTCGGCGATTTGATCCAACACTTTAAAGTCTTTGATTTGAAGACATCTCCAGGGCAATTTTTCAACCTTTTGTTGACATTGTTCGGGATAACCATTAAACTCGTCTTCGTCGTTTTCGTATAGACATTCACAGGAATCGGACTTTAAGTACTTTTTCACCGACCGCATTTGCGAATATTCCAATAACCCTTCATGTTGAGTCATGTTATTGGCGTCTAGATTTTTCAAATACTGGATTCCGACATTTTCTCCATACAGCTCTTTGCATCTGATGAGCTGCTCATACAGCTTTTCGTATTCATTTTTAACAAACGAACGCGAAAGGCTAGAATCTGTCAGTATCACCATTTTCTTGACAAAAATAGCCAATCTTGCATTCTCCTGCAGCGACCGGATAAATCTCTTGACATTATACCGATAGAGTAGCACCATGTCTGGCTCGTCCAAAACGCAATCTTCCACTATATATATCTTTCGGTACAGCCGTCTCATGGCAATACTGTTTAAGGAGCGGCATGTTTGGGCAAGACTCACTAGATCGGAAACCGAGTTTGTCAGCGTGTGTGATGCTATTTCGTCCCAGATCAATTCTCCCAAGTGGGACCATCTGATTGGGGGTTGTCGGTTCATTATATGGTTATAATAAGGGGATTGACCGTGCCCTTTAATACTTTTCGAGAAACGCGGCATTGTTGGGTTGATGAGCAAAGGTGTAAAAAAAAGGGTCATCCCGCATATTCATGCATATACCTCATCGCTCTTTCCTATTTGGGTAAAAACGCCGAAAACGCCGAAGGGACACCTCATCGCTCCTTCCTAATGGGGTAATGAGCTGAGAAGGCCAAAAGAGCACAGAAGGCGATAGAAAGAGGGCAAAACTCAGATATTGGTACTACAGGATACCTGAGGGTGACCGCTACAAAAATAGTGGGTACCCTTTGATTACGGGTGAATCGGCTGTTGTGCGATTTCGCCAAGAAATGATTGGCGATGCCACATGAGATCCTAAAATAGAAACCGTTGATCTCGCGGAACGAGGGTCAGAGTTTTTTCAAGTGGCGGTGTGTATCGTCTCGGCCTAGACCAAATCGTAGAATCAGCAGTCAAGATTGCCGACTCCTGTGAGGAGTTTCTTTAAGGAACATCATGTACTGCTAAGCTCACAGTCATAAAGGTCTCGAGCAGGTGTTTCATGTTTATGTCGCATTGAATACAGCGTAACTTTCCGCTATGAACCATGATCTTCTTGTGCGAGCCGCAAAGGATCAAGCGTGGGAGTCAACTACGGAGCAAAATGCCTCTCGATCATCTTCCATAAATCTTTGTAGTAACCCTCCTTATGGAACCTGGCTATTCCTCAACAAAAGAGAGCCTTCACTTCTCAGCATGTGAGACTTACGAGATAGCTACTGGTGTGGCTTAATCAGGAGCCTTCAAAGCTTCCAGAGGTGTCTCTCTGCTACAGCTTTGATCAAAAGGGGCACCCCATAAAAACGGTTTCTATACTCACACCACTTAAAGATGTGGACCCACTTGACATCACCTCTGCCCAGCACTTTTCTGTGAGATTCTGGTGAAGTGAACTATAGTTCTAAATTCTATCTCTGTTATTAATATTTGTATAATCAATGTATATATAATAACTGTTAATCCTAATCTATTCATCATTTTTGTTGTTTTATTATTCTCTTTTTTTAATGATCCATATATTATATATATTCCTAATAATCATGTTAAAAGCATCTATTTATTCATTTCATTGAGGATACTTCTAAATCGAAAGGTATAAATAGTATATATCACAATTGTCCCGGTTTTGGACATCGCTAAGTTAAAGTGTCTTGATGCGACACTCTATTCACGCGTCACTAAGCCAGGATTACCCGACAACGATGGCTTCTCCTCAAATGAAACCCCTCATGGCAATCTCGGGCCTCAGGAGGCTTTCTCCACTTCTTTGTGATGGCTCTAAAAGGCCTCACCCTCTTGCTCTTCTATTTTTTTTCTCTATCTAAGCTTTATATTTCTGGAATTGAAATTTTTTTTATTGGTTTTCAGATACTTATTCCCATTGATACTTAGGTCACACTCTCAATACTTTTGCTGCTGTTATTGGTAACTCTGGACAATCTCGCTCCCACTAAGACCAGCCCTTCTTTGTGTGTTTATCAACTACTATATAAACACGACAATATTATACTCTTCGTATGTTTTCTATACACCTGACCAACCCCCTCATGCTGCTAGTATTGCGTATTGCTTATGAGTGAGCAAGTAGACGTAGCCTTTATATACATTATAGCGCACTGAGGTACTGTTAAACATTCGCGATGGTACCCTTGCAAAATCATTCATGCTGAATCCATTTGGTACCAAACACCAAGGCGACTAATCGGGCCCGATACTGTATATATATGGAGAACCATGATTGAGATATGTGTCACTAGGGCGGAGAATTTTGGCGAAGAATTTTCTGGTTGACTTTGGGTTAAATTTTGTTTACCGTGCAGCCACTAAGTTTCCAAACTCGTCTGTGAGTATCTCCACGACTTTTCAGTAATCATTACAATGGACGGTGACATATTTTTTTTTGTGAAGGTGGTGAGGAAAAGTTTCAAGTCTTGAGGAAATTTCTGTTTCTAATTGGTCAATTCTCCTTCTATCAATACTTTTTCAGCCTACACAGGTTTAGGCTCAAAACATAGAAACGCAAATTGAGTGAAAGATCCAAAAAGTGGCCCTAATTCGTGTTTAAATAAGGCTGTTAATGCTATTTATTCTCTAATTGTCATGCTGCCTTTATACATGCAGGCGTGAGATGCCGTACACCTGATATACGGCAAAATGAAAAATATGCACACTATATCGGCGAGTGGTAGAGAAAGGGGCTCAAGCAGGATGTGTAATCAGCCACATCTCCAGCATCCCAGGCCCAAAGAGTGCAAACTGATAATCAGTCTCCTATGACCACTGACAATAGAGCTATTAAAAAGCCAAAAACCAAAACCTTTACCTAAGGGAGACGGGTTGATATACAAAACCAGGTCTTGTCGTCCCTTAGACCGTCTTCACGGCCTATTTGTTCGACTGGCAAACCTTTGGGCCTGGATATGGTCCACTTGCATATTCAATGAGGCATGAAATTGGGCCCTTAGATCAATACCTATTAAAGAATTTGCTTGTAAATTATCTGCAGCGTGAGTCTGTTAGGGTCGACCTGACTTCCAAAAGCGTTTTCGATCATGCAGTCAATAGCATGGCAGAACAATTTGTGACGGGACTGAGATTAGTTGATGTCGACAATGACGTGAGTAATACATGATTTTATTGACAATTATAGCTTTATACCATAAAAACAGTTAGTCACGCCGGAATGTCGGTGGGAAAGTCCTGAGGCTACACGCCCCGCTTTCCAAGGAAGTAGATCATATCTTCCCGAGTATGACCCCTGAGAATTCGTCATTACTCACGCATAGGTCTAATAAAATGCTCCACTGCTAATGCACTACATGCATGTACATGCATGCATGCAGAGACGATTACACGAGGAGTTATTAGACCCAAATATTGGTCGCTCAAGGACTATCAAGGCAGGTGGTTTTATATTATTGATCAACTCGAATCCCCTGTGAGTGATGTTACGTCCTATTATGTCGAACCTGGATGCTAGGTTGTTTGCAACAGCTATAAGCATGTGTTGCATAAAAATCTAGACTAAGGTGCGTCAGAACGCGTTCTAGAACAATAGGGGTCGAGAAAAGAACACGCTCTTCAAGAACAGAACAGGGATTTCAAAAAAAAACACGTTTTTTAAGAACAGAATATGGACTTGAAAAAAAGAACACAAAACACCAAAATCTGGAGCGAACAGAACAGATCAGAACGTGTTCGAGCCGGTTTTCTTATCCAGCGATATTTCTTTTTATTTTTGCGATAGTATATTTTATGTTCACTGATTACGCCTTTATCATCGACAAAAGCTGGAATTTTGCCCTTTGGGCCGAAGTAAACTTTGACAATTAATCCCTCTTTAATAGACTGGCCCTTCAGGTTGCTTCGACTACCATTGATGAAGTGCTTTGTAACAGAAAACAATCCTTCAACGGATACACTGGCGCAGGAAGGAGCCAGAAGCGTAGAAGCTAAAAGTTAGAGGCTGAAGAACTTCTCTTTGTTAGACTTCCACCATTCAAACGGCTTTTGTAGCTCATTATCAATAGGTGGTTTCGAAAACAGGTCAGATCTCCCTCTCTTACCCAGCAAAATATGGTCTGGTTTCAACTAGCTTCTATCCTCAGCAAAGCTTTCTGTGCTAAATTTTGTCTACGTTTCCTGATAAATATTTGATCTTTTGTTTACGGCTTGGAAAATCATCCACACACTTGTAAAAAAGAATTATATATAAAAGTTGTAAAGTGAAGTGTTCGAAGAGTTCTAGAACACCACCCTTCGAAAAAGACAGTCACGCACTCAGATCAAAACAGACACTCGTGTTCTGACGCACCTTGTGAGGCACCATTTTATTGCAGTACACTTGAGTGCACGAAGGCGGTGACATTTTGGACTTGACCATCCTCAGACAACTGTCACTCCTGCAATTGGAGTTGAAAAATCGAGCCGAGCCAGTTAAGGAAACTTTCTTTTTTTCTGTAACTCA